>JAZGTJ010000361.1:10453-64413 GCA_036877575.1 Botia almorhae
GATAGATAGATAGATAGATAGATAGATAGATAGATAGATAGATAGATAGATAGATAGATGGATGGATGGATGGATAGATAGATAGATAGATAGATAGATAGATAGATAGATAGATAGATTCACATTTGTTCCCACATTTGTCTTCTACAAGTCATTTACATCTCCCAGGGCAAGGTGGAGATGTGGATTTTACTTAAGCACAGATTCCTGGCCCCATTCCAATGTCCCATTGTCAGAGTGGCTACCTAATCAACAGGAGTAGCTTAACATTAATATATTATTAACAACCTTTCTCCTACCTCCTCTGGGAATAGACCTAAAGGAGGTAGGCTGAATGCAAGGAGCAAGTGAGACAGATGTGTGTACAGAAGCAAAGGATAATCTACCTGTTTGTAGCAGTAGCTATGAATTAAGAGAGGGAGAGAGTGAGAGTAGGGACTTGATCTATGTACATTGATGAGCAGTCGTTCTCCTAACAGTTTGCATATACTACTGTCATAGGCTATACTATGTTAAACTGAATAATTATATGATAACATCCCTTTTTTATAATAGCAAAGAGCCATATGTGGTGAAGACACTTTCTTCTCCCTAAACTGGCCTGATTAATTTGATGCTATTGTTGCACTGATCTGAAGGAAGCTACTCTCCTTAGCTGAACTACACTGGACATAGATATACACTTAGTAATGCTTATGATGTTTGTAAATATGTTGACAACTGTGTTAAGCAGCATAATAAAATAAATTGCAGCATATTTTTTACTTAACACACGTTTGGAAAGAAACGTTTGCGCTTCTGTTTTGGTGACACAAACACTTCAGATTATATTCCATTTGCACTATAAATTAACTGCTGAGACATTACAATCATAGTTTTCTCTGAGAACTCTTCAGCCCCCTCCCCTGCCAGCTCTTTGCTGCCTTTCCATTTACGATGAATCTTATTTTGACTTTACCTCTCTTGACCTCCATTTTAGCCATCAGACTTGCTTTACCCCCTGCTCCATTCCTTGCATTCATATGCTTTTCTTTTTTCCTCACACATCTAATTGACTTCATGTCTGATCATGTAAAAGATGTTGTTTTCCACCTGCTCCATGCACTAACACTGAATCCTCTAGTGCTCTCACTCCATTAACAAAGAACAGCACCAAAGTTCTGCTCCCTGCTATCAAACCAACGACTGCTAAAATCTCATTTTCAACTCAATTTAACCTGCTACCTCTCAGGGGTACTGCGATTATAGCAAAACTTGCTCTGTCACACATAAATTAGGACAGAATCTACCTGTACTGCTAAAGGTTACCTCATGATAGACACAATGCCTTTCACAATGTCAGACAATGCCTGTGCTGCCTAAAGTTTCTCTTGTATGACCCAAAAGTAAGCTCTGTGGCTAAAAATACATAATAATAATAATATTTGAGTAAATTCAAATGAATAACTATTCCTGGGTTTTTCATTTTCTGGTTTCTTTATGTTTTCCATATTCCAAAGTTTCCTAGCTTTGTAATGCCATATATAAGAAAATTCATTCTTTGTCATTTTATTGTTTTATATGTTTTTATATGTAATATTTTTTATTCAATTAAAGGTAGCAGGTAGTTTAATTCAATGTATTTAAGTATTGCTGCTAAATACTGATTAGCACTTGCCAGGCTATGTTCAAAACAGCAAATAAATAATTTCTAGATTTTTTTCCACAGGCAGTAGTTGCTAGGCAGAGTGTTTATAGTGAGTCTGGCACAGGTTCCTCATATACATTGATACATGTCATTCACGTAGCATATGTGTTGATCTTGTCTCCATGTCTCTTGCTTTGAGCTCCCCCTAAGCATATGTATAGATCACCCTCAGTCACTCAGTTTAATGATGCTTCACTTTTGGCAGCCGTGTGTGTGAATCTATTTCGAGTCAGGGATTACCACTATAGGCTTGTCTGTAACCAGGTTTAACATACACATCAATAAGTTACGTTGGGCCACTAGTAACACACATGCAGAAGTTGTGTGTTCTTCTTAAGGAAAATTAATAATTGATACTTAGGAATAATTTACAGAGGTGATGTTTTTTTTTTTTTGCTGAAACACCAATGTTATGCTTTCAGCAGAAATCAGAGCTGGGGTTTGTCTATTTGCATGAAACAGGATGGTTGGATGCTCTGGTTAGAGGGTCTCAGCATGTCTTTGGGCCTCTTCATTCTCACCTCATTCACAGCTCATTTACACATGGCGAAGCATCTGCTTCCTATTAACACTGGGTCATACTCTCCCTCCACACATCCAGTCTTACACTGATTTCCTCAATCTGCATGCAGGACAGCAGCTTAACCAGGGCCATGCCACCACACAAAACTGCATTCACTGTTCTGACCACCATTTAAACCAAACCAGCTCTAGTAGGAACCCATCTACATTAAAATAGATTTTTTAAAGTAGCACTGTTTGGAACAAAATGTATGAAACCATTATATAAATCAGCTATTTTGTTGTATAAGTAATCTGAGTAGTGTTAAAGGGATCCTATTATGATTTTTTAAAGTCTTGATCATGTGTCTGAGGTGCACTACAATAGGTGTACATACTTTGCTTTTTAAAACACATTGTTTCACATTCACATTTTACCTTTTATTATTCTACACCGGCATTTCCATTCTCGTAAAGATTTGTTGTTGAGTTTCTGGATCTATGAAGCTCCTTCTTCCAAATTTATGCAAGGGGCTCAGATTGGATAGTTGGCCCATTGCATAGTGCGCTAACTGTTGGCTAGAAATGTCACAGAAGGGCAGAATTTATTCAAACTCTGGGCATTATGACATGAGAAACCAGGAAAAAGAGCATTGTAGCTCTTTTTTTAGTCCTTTATAACAATTTTGGTTAAAGAAAATATCTCCCTTTGCAGTTATTGTTTTGTTTAAACAGCAACACAGCACACTAAGTAGGACCCCTTTAATGCAACAGACATAATTTGTATGCTATAATAGTGATAGGTGGTATGTTGGACACTTAATGCACTTAACAATCATAGCTTTCTCTACATAGCAGAAAGGCAGGGGCATGCTAATGCTAGCAGCAACACATCACATGCTTCCATGTAGCATGGAAACATTATTGTTCCATTTCTGATACTGTACTACCGTTCCAAAATTCTAACTCTAGATTGTTGTTTAAGTATATAGTGTATAGTGTAAATAATTAATGTTATTGCTTGGCTATAATAATGTTCTTAAACATTGTAAAAAATGTTCCTCTTAAGAACAACTTAAGAATAATGTTTTTGATATATATAATATACAACATTCTACTATAATTACTGCAAAAAATATTTTTGATAACTTTTTAGAGAATGTTAGCCAACATTCTGAGAATGCTCCCTGTTAGCTGGGATGGTTCTCATTTTAAAACCATGCCATTCCAGACCAGCTGGCACAGGTATAATGTCTTTTTGAACTGTGGTGCTACAAATTCAGTATTAGAATACATGCCCAAATACTTTATTAATAAGGGCAAATGTCTTCACATGCACCCACAGACATTGTCCTGTTGATTTTTTTGTCATTTAATAAATTATGACCTATTTTTATTTCCTTTCCTAAAATATTGGCGAACTTGGTAAACTACTGAGAACCATCTGAGATGCTCTGGCAACTGACATGTGACCAATGAGTCATCACTACAGGACACCACCTGCACAGCTGCTAAGAGGGGTTAGGTAACTGTGCCAAGAATCCAGACCAGGGACAGGGATTTGTAATTGTACTGTGCTGAACCATGACAACTAAAATCATTCCCCTTTATGTTTTTCAGCCTGATGGTGAAGAAGCAGCTACAGTTGAAACGTCAGCAGCAATTAACGTAACAATCAAATACTTGCTTGTTTTCAGAAAGCGCCAAAGTAGCAGTGCCATCCTCCTGAGTTTAAATCACACATTGGTAGTATACAAACAAGTAACATATTTCAGAGAATTTAAGTTTGTGCTTGTAAAGTAATCTCTCCCAACAGTGGGGTATATAGTATGAACCTCTACCCACTATTACTAAAGCGGTTAAGAAGATAAGAACCATCCCTCTACTCTCAAAGCTGTCCCCATCGGCAACGGCACTGTGTTCCCTCACCTTCTTTATCTGCAGTGTTTGACAAGAGGGGACCAGAATCCTGCAGATCTATTTGGCATCATCACTAAGTCACTCACAATATGTAAATATACAAAAGAGGATCTGAACCTTCATCTATTATAGATGAAGGAAACTCAAAGCCTGGAAATGGGTTCCTTTAACCGTCAGTCTGGGGCCCTTTGTGCCTGTGGTTATAGAGTCAAAAAATGTTCTTAGAGCAACTCACTGTACTTTGTTGATGGCTTATTCATATTAAATATTGTTTTAGATTTCTAGAGCCTCTCAGAACATAGTGATTTAATTGTTGTGTGCTTACAATATAAAGTTGAATTAACTGAGACTTATAAGCTGTTGCAAAAATGAAAACAAATTAACAGTTTTTCTAAACTGACTTAATTAAGGTCAAGTCTCTTAAAACTTTAATTACGATTCAATTGTACTGCATAACGAAGTACTGCGAAAGTTTTAAATAAATGTGTTACCTGAAAACAATTAAAGGCAGGGTGGGCTATTTTTTTGCTGCTGGTCTTTACATACTGATAGCAATCACTACGTAATGTGATCTAAATATATTTATTTCTTCTGTGGAAGGTGCAGGAGAATAAAATGCTCATTTATATTGAGCATTTTCATGGTTCAGAATATTCATGGTATTCTGGAGAAGGCGTCGCTTTTGAGAGTGCTCTGTAGGAAGGGGGCGGGACCTTATGCCTTTTAAAGATAGTTTGCTATTGACACTCCAAAATATCTGCATCATTAGAAAAAGTGTCACCTGTGTCCTTTCTCATTATACATAAATTGAGTTGGGTTCTAGTAGGTGTAACCTGCTGTATAATACAGCATTGAATGTTACTGAATTATTTCACTGCGTATTTGCATAAAATTGAACTCTACTTAACATTGTGTATGCTATCTGACAAAAAAGTAGAAACAAGTGCAATCTTTCTTGTATTGACATATTTCTGCTGAAACAGGAAGTTTGGGAAAAATATATTGATGGGTTCAACCCCATTGTAAAAAAAAAGTCATTTTTAAATTTTGTATGTAATGTTTTTCAACTGTCACTTTCAATAAATATTAAATGGGTGAAAATCACTTGTCATGGTCTATGGAGATATTGGTAATGTGGAAATGTTTAAGTTTTATTATATAATCAGTAGATTGTAATGACTTTTTACAGAGACTTGATGATAGTCAAGTCATTTCTGTTTGATGTTGTATCAGGTAGGGACAGAAACGTAGGTCTCATTATGTACTCGCTATCAACGCTTTCCTGTGTAAATGCAGCCCGAAGCTGTCAGAGCCTCCAATTTGACAGCTCAATTAGGTTTAGAAAATGACTGCAGGTGACATTAATTATCAAGAGTTAACACAAGCACACACACCTACCTTCACAGACTCATTATAATGTAACACAATGGACAATCTTACAATCTTAGTTGAAGACTGTATTAATACTTATGACTACAACAAAGGATAATAAATGCATGTTTCATGCTTAAAAGCAATAAATCAGTACTGAATTTAAACTCAAGAAATATATGTTTGGAAGTGATGATCTGTGGTCAGATCTTCCATGAGCTGTCACTTCCGTTTTCATCCTCTGATCATTCACAGAAATATCCAGCATCAATTCTCATACACACCTACAGTAATGTTAATAGGTGCCATTCCTGTAATGAGCCGACTCAGACAGCATAAACAGCGAGCTGGTGTGGAGAGCTCGGTTTGAGCGACAGGGTCACATACTTTGCCTTTAGCTGAATTAAAAGAGGATCGCCAGCGATGCTGTGCAATATTGCAATGCCGTTTGCATATGTGCAGTGATATTAAAAGGGATCAGCTTTGTCTAGTGAGACACAACAATCAACGTAAAGAGAACAGCTTGGTTTAATATCACAAATTACTCCCAGGGAGTGACCTCCTCACATTGAGCTTGATTACACGGCCTTAATTAGGAGGGATTCCCAGCTCTCTCTAGCTCATGTTTTTTCTTTCTTCTTTTCCTCTTATGTAGAGCTGGGGGTTTAGTCACAAATTCAATATTTACCTTGCACTACTGTGCTTGTACCAAGTCAGGTGGGGGGAACAGGTGGAAAGGGAGTGGTGGTGAGATGAAATTAATAAAATCTGGTCTTCAAGATTCAGGTGCAAACCAATTTACAAGCTGGCATTTAAAGGACTTTAATTAATATTTTGTCACAGATGAATTTTGATGCGTCTAAAAGCCTTCCTAATGAATATACACACAGAACTGCGAACATCTACCGCAAAAGAGATTGGAAGTTCATCTTGATACATCAATTTTCTGGGCCATCTGAACAATCAAATTGCTCAATTTATTTACCACCAAAACAAATTCAATTTCATTCATTTCTCAAGTGCAAAAGACTCACTTTGTAGACTTTCTAAACATCACCAATTTTGAATATTTTATTATCCCAAGAAATTAGATTTTGCACAAGAATATTCTTAATAATTCATTTTTTGGTTTTGTGGTGTTTAAAAAAGCATCAGTCGCAAGTACAAACAGCTTTGCCAGAAACTGCCTTAATATCACAGTTTAGTAGGCCTTAGAGTTTCTCCAGCCCCTCAGCAGGTAAAGGGAAGTCAGACACAAGCATATGACCTACATGGCTCACTGCTGTTGGGCCTTTTTTCACCTGCTGCAGCTCTCCAGGGTGAAAGGTCAACTGTCACAGGGGCCAGGAAGGTTCCCCTTGGGCATGCTGCCTGGAGAACTTATCTTGAAGCTGAGACACCTCTGCCTGGTTTCATAGCACTGCCCCAAACTGCCCTGGGGCATGAATGCAATTCGGTATTTACAGGACTGCTGGACTATCGCTGGACGTACAAACCGCAATCCCGGTCTCTGTCCCAGAGGAGAGTGCCTCCTCGCCCTCTTCTGAAAGAAAGCTGCTGAGACCTGCCCTAAGTCCAAAGCTTTATCAACATCCTGACTCTGTGATGAGTCCACCCGAAATATTGATAAGTGAGCAGAAAACACCTTTTTAATATTGGGATCATTATTTAATAATAGCCAAGGCCACAGGATGTGGTCTATAAGTCATGCCAAAACTGAAGTGGTGGTTTGTCCCATCACTCAGATATACAGTAATTTTTGTGGTTGTGCTTTCTCCACAAATTAACTAGTCTGCTGTATTCACTTAATGCCCCAGCAGTCTTAAAGAAATAGTTAAACACAATACGAATCAAGGAGTTCTCAAGACTCTAGACCTGTCTGACTTTTAAGTCTTTTCAGACCACTTTTATGAACTGACAAATTGGATATAATTCTCTTAGCAAGTCTTATGAACACATTAAACTGCCTTTATGTACCTTTTACATAGTAATTTCATAAAGAGCGATTAGAACAACCATTGTCCTTTCATATATCAAGGAAGAAAGAAAGTCTGAGGTTTTAAGACACTTTGAGTCCGAACTTTTACCTCTACATGATAAATGGACCAATTCAGAAATCTGCTTACTCAGAATGCAAACAGTTTTCTCAATTTCTGCTTGGGGGAAAAAGGAAAACGTATTAGCAAAAATAAATATTGGTGCGTGCTACAAGAGACCTAGTGCTTCAAATACACTAAAACAGTGATCATTAATGCGTTTGGGCTTAGATTAATCCTGTTAATGACATACCATTGCCACTGGGAATAAAAGGGCAGCCCCAGATGTCGAGTTGTGGCTCCAAACAACACACTGCAAATCTCTGCTTCTTCCTCTTATATACTTCTCACTCTTTTTATCATGCAGGAAGCAGGGATGCTCCTGCACAGTACTGCCACTTTAGATGCAAACGAGGGGACACCTTCGCAGAGGACTACTAATGAGAGCAATGCACGGGGGAAAAGGGGGGGGTTTAAGATGAATAAATTAAAATGTGATCTGAACTGGAGATAAGAAACGACAGCAGGAACCCTGATGTCCCCAATTAGGAGAGATATCACCCTCTGTCCACAGAGCTGTAATAAAACCTTCACTCTGTATTCGTCATCACATGGCTCCAACACTGTTAACATTTTAATGTCCTGGGCGTGTGTGGTAACACAAATTACTTGGCCATTTGGCTGACACCAGAATCCTGCAAATGGAAATCTGATCTCTGGCTTAAGAACACTACATTAAAAAATAAGTCATATTTACTGATCGAGCCAGTAGTCTTATGATTCAACCAGTTCACTCCTCTTATTGACAGATAGTAGGATGTACGCCTATAAATGGAAATGACTGGGGGAATTTTAACAAGGACATTGTTTCTCTTTTCCCGTCCCTTCCACCACCCCACCCAAATAAAGCCGGTGTTTGAGAGAGGCCATGGCACATTTAAATTTCATCACAGGTGCTTTAAATCTATGCAAATCCTCCCATTTCAATCTTAACAGGCAAATCCAACCTTTTAAAACAATCTCCAAAACCCATTTCTGCCAACATTAAAATTTATGGTCACTTGAAAATGTTTTTTGAATCATTTTGAAAAGTCATATCGATGTCTGATAAAATCCCATCATCTGTAGCCATCCTGTTCCGGAATAAAACACCTTGTTTCTGAGGATGCGGCACATTTGAAATTACACAGAAGTGAGCAAGCTTTGGTTTTGCCCCCACCAAATAACAAGATCACACAGATTCTAAAGACACTGGATTGTTTTCAGGGCCAGGTGAACCCCAAAAAGAAAGGGTAAACTCATTTTTTGTGCTTCTGAGTGCAAGCAAGAGATGCATACTGTTAGTAATACAAGAGAAAGCTTTCGATAAAAGGAAAAAATTGCATTAGATCCCACATGCAAAGTGGGTAGCACCAGCAGCATAAGACAGAATAGAAGCAGAGCCAATGTAATGGTGGTATTACTGTGCTTAGTCATGTATTATTAATGTTAACGTGATCAAGGCAGGTGGACGAGCCCAGGAGACAATGCTGCCTAATGAACACAGCCCTCTCGCTCTCTCTGTGGAACAGGCCCTGGCAGCTGTTACTGTTTCAGAGCAAGTTGTTAGCCTCTGTACCTGAGTGGGCCCAGCCACCAACCCACAACACCCCACCACACACACACATTTAATTGACAAATAATCTACAGCCACCCACAATTGACACTGTTCATATTGAAGGACTGGTGTCTGCTTAGTGACCACAACAGAATGCATTTTTAATGAATGGATCATTTAAAATTCCCCAGATGTCTTATGACAAACAACAAGAGCCCCTAATATTTTGTTGGTGCCTTTGTTTATTTAACAATAATAACAAATTGCTAATAGTTAAATCTGAAATGGCAGATAATTGTATATGAATTGTATTGCTGTATTAATATAAAAACTTATGTTATTTAGAATAATCTGTGTAATGTATGTGTAATATAGACATTAGGGAGTAACAGGGCCCTACCTATAGTGACTAAAAAGGTGTCAACAATCACCTTATCTTGCTGCTTGTATTTGTGGAAAAATGTTTGTGTCCACAGAAAATCTTCTGTACCATTAATGTTGTGCTGGACTGGAGCACCAGTTAGATGTATTTTACAGGCTGCCATCGTTTAAACGCTGTCCACCACATTCTAGAAGTGCAGTAAACATGAGCTCTAAGTTCATTCTAAGAGTCGGAGGACACTAGAACTTTAGAACACTCAATTATTTATGTGTTGGCTGTACACTATTTATAAAGTATAAAAGTACCCGTGAAAAACTGTGCAGAGCAGCATCCTTTATCAAGGCCATGAACAAATAGAATAGAAACCTGTGCATTTTAGCTGCAGTAACTTACACAAGCTTACATCATTAGTTGAGTGCGGAGCAAACACACACGGGAGAAAAAGTGTTCAAAATCAATCCCAGCCAGACCATATTCACTCAGTATATGGCACAAATGAATTCTTAAAACTGTCCTGGACTTGTAGAGATTGGCCCTGTCTGTTTAGTTTTGCATTTTTGCTATGGTTGAAAGACAAAGGTCTGTCAGTCTGTGTTTTTAGGTCGCATACTGCCCCCTTCTGCATGGAAAGATGTTGGCAGTTATAAAGCAGTGCAGTTCTCTTTGAGCATATCTTCATCTTCCTTACAGGGTTAACCAGCCATGCTATAGAGAAATCAAGGCTTTTAAAAATACTGGCCCAGGACAAAATAACCATGAAAAAGGCCTGCAAACAGACAACCGGATTTCTATCAGAATTGTTTTGTTCATGAAAGAGTTTCCGATATAGAGACTTTCCAATATACATTAGGATTATAATATCTCATTATTAATAAATAGGTTATTTTACTGATCATCTTCAGGTAACTGCTCTTTGTGTGGTTTATTACTGATATAATTAACATGATATAGAATTTAATCACATTACTTTAACTTTAAATTTTACAATTTAACTCTTTAAAGTTTTGTGTATAATGGCAAATAGACAAACAATTTTAAAAAAGATTGTTTCAGGAAACCAGCCAATTTGCATGTTTATTTATCACAATTATATTTACATTTGTGAAATTATAATTAATTACATTTGAAAAATGTTTATTAAAAAATGTATGTAATTATGAAAATACAGAACTTTTCATACAGTCTTTTTCCCTGCACATTCTGTCCAAGTCCAATATGCTGCAATATCCCCCTATTAAATTAATGGTTCGATGATTGTGATATCATATTTAAGGGATTGACATTATTAAAAATAGGCAGTAACATGGTCCTCACAGGTAGCATCAGTATTTCATCACTTACACTTATGTCCTCGTCAAATGTAATAGATAAATAGTTCCTATAACCCAGTAAGATGAAACAAATCATAGTTTTACAGAAAAAATATTGCTACAAGAAGTACAAGAAGTACAAAAACTAAATGCAAATAATATGGTGCAATAAGTGTTTGCTAAGAATGGTAGCACTGATCTTCAAACTCCAATGCCAAATATCCAAGGCCAAAACATTAACCGTTAGGTTTTAAAAGAGAAATGTAATGTTTTAACTTTAATCAGTTATAATGTTTGATTTATTTATAATCACATCATCAAGTTATGGGTATATCAAGTCTGTGACATGGTGATTGTATATTAAACATTGTATTGCTTTAGGATTACGCTTAGTGATAGCAATGGTAAAATGTCTGTTGTTACTTTGCAAACCTGTAACCACATATTTAAATTAATATTGTCCAATTAATGTGAATTTAAAAGTTGAGTGGAGAAATGTATTGTGATAGGCCTTTATATTAACCAAGTGTCAATTTAGCAAAGATACAAAGGGTTCTGGTCTGAGTACAGAAAATTCCACTTCCCCAAATCCTCCATACAGTACTGTACAATGTGGGCCTGAGATTTTGATCATGTATAAAAAGTTGTGTCCATGAAAGAAGCCAACCAATGTAAAATAAATGATAGACTTTTCCCATAGACTTTTATTTAAACAAAATTTTCTGTGACAAAAGAGAAGCTTGTCTTTATACTGTGGACTTCACATCATATAGTGGCATCAGATCTTTTTGTAATAGCTTAAATATGGCTCATAATCCTCAAGCTACCAGTTTCTATCAAACATACTCTATTGCATCACATATAAAACAAATCTATCCATGCTTGCAGTAATTACAGATCTCACTGAATTCAGGTCAAACTACAACAGTTGAACCACTGAGATGTTTCGTGATTGCATTCATCGTCTGATCATACATTGTTAAAAACCAAAACCAATTCTCAGAATGATTCACAGGCAAGTCTCAAACAGAGACAGAAGAATCAAACAAACGCCCTCATTCGCACAAACACAGGAGGAGAATCTTATTATCTGCTCCACACACTTTGTGCCAACAAACGAAATGTCACTTTATCCCTGTCATTACCTCCCTAAAAATCAAATATGAAATGTTGTGAAAAGTGTCTGTGATGAACTGATACTGGATTTACGCAGGATTTAATTAAATTAAATGCATTCCATCCAGTTTATTTTTTACACAGTTTCATGTTTACTGTTTTTCTTTGCATGTTTTATACCAGCATGTCTTTCATGCATCACTTCTCTGGATCAAGCAATCTTCTCAATAAACTGGGCCGTAGCTCAGTGTATTATTCAAGAGCTTCTTCGCTTATGTATAGCAACAGTTCAAAATCACATATCACACATCCTGTTTTTGTTGGACTAAGCAGATACAATAGATACAAGCAATAAAAAGGCAGTGGAATATAAACACAAGAATTGTCAGGCCTGCTAGGGAGGAATAATCTGACACATCCAAAGCAATTTTTGATGTGATAAACAAAAAGTTAACTTTCAACATCTGCAAGGCCACAGCAAGTTTGTCCATATTGCACGTGTGTGTGGTTAGTATGACGGCAGTAGTGAGGTCACTTGTCACATAGCAGCAGTTTGTTGAACAGGCATTTTGATCATATAGATACACTGTCCTGCTATGTCTGTGTCAGATAAATGGTAACAAAGCCCATGCAACCAACCTGACTGGTAATACATACTTATATTTTATTATGCGCTCCAGGAATGAAAAGTACTATTTTGAGAATTTGCCAATAAAAGGTGTTTCATGAGAATCAGTAATTACAGATCTAAACAATATAGATAAGCTAAAAAAAATAAGCAATATCAATGTACTATTATGTAAGGTATTTATACACACACTGCGTATAGAATATGATGTGTATAATAAATAAAGTATATAGCATATGTGCATAAAATATAATGTGTATAGTATTAAGTGTATGTGTATAGCACTTTTGGAAAGTTGCTTCCATATGGTCAGCATTTTTATAACATGTAGGTAAAAATCTTGTGTGGACATGAAACCAGTTCTGTCCTTTAACATTCTCTGGCATGATCGCTAAGCAAATACCAAATGTATTATAGACATAAACATCCTTTTACCTCAATTTTTGTACAATTTTCACTGTCATCTCAGGAGGATGCTGGACTTAAATGACAGTGTTTTCATCCCTGTATCTAATTTATTAGTAGTAATTGGTAAACTGATTTTATTACAACTCATCCCACATTATAACACTCTCCAGTCTCTTACAATACTTTTAATGTTATCTCACAACTATTATGCACAAATAACTGCTATCACTTTACTGAGAGCAAACACTTCTAGCAAGGTTTTCACTGTTTTGCAGAAGTCAGTGGTCTGGCTTTTTTCTTGAAAAGAAAAACAGCAGAGCATGTATTTAAAGAAAGCCATCTAATCAGTCAGGATCATCTTACTCGTTAATTGCTGTTCTTACCATAACAGGAAAATGTAAAAGGTTTTCAAAACCCTAAAGGCCCAATAGTGTGATGTTTAGCTCAGTGTGACTTCTGTGTGCAAACAGCAATCATGTCTCACGCCCTGCTCAGGGCCCCAGTTGTTGAGGAGACAAGCTGTCGCTGACAAAACTGAGCAGGGGCGCAGCATCCATAAATCCCTCTTTTTTTCTCCACTATTCACTCCCTAATCAATATCAGGAGAAACAATGTGCAGGAAGGCCAAGGGAGAAAAACAAACATTGTGTTTTCAGTGGGGGAAAAAAATTAGTGTGCGACGAGATTCTTCAATGCACCTGTCATCATCTGCTCTAACTCTTAATTAGAGCACTTCTATTCCTGATCAGATCATATTTGTTTTATATGCATCTCTTTGAACAGCTAGGAGATATTGAGCTTTCTTTGATCAATGCATATTTCTGAATTCAAAACAAGAAATAAGTTTTTCTCTTTGTCCCGTTGTAGCTTCGTTACCTCCTCCCTTGCTGTTACTACTTTGTTTGTTTACTACACAAGACCCATTGCCAGAATTAGCTGCAAAGGAGAAAGAGTAAAATAATCATAGAAATAAAGATGAAAAAGAAAAAATGAAGAAAGAAGAAGAGAGGAATAGAGCTCAAGAGCATTGCGGGAGGCGTGGGGCGCGTACTGTGTGAAAATTTCTTCATTAATGTTTACGCACTTAACAAAGAGAAAGAGTCCTAAAAAGAGGTATAACATTGCCACGAGACATAGCAGCTTAGCAGGAATTTTTTGAAGGCAGTCATATTCTAATGATGACCCTTGGCATGCTGTGGCACTTGGGACTGCCCCCTGTGTGAGGAAGGCTGTTGTAAATTAATCCTTTTCTCATTTCAAACAGAATATCACCCGGGCCCAGATCACAGCATTCACCCACAGAGAAAAGACATTACATCAACCCCCCTCAACCCCAGATCTCTTCAGTGTGAGTCTACAAGTCCCACCAGCTCTCTACTCCCGCTTCAGGAACACACAGTGACACAGTGACCAAGGGACAGCAAAGGTCTGGATTTTCTTTGCCTGCTATTCCATGTTTGAAGATTTAAACCATTGGTGTGTGATAGGATTTTTGATGTTTGCTAAGCACAGTGCCTGGGTAAAGGAGAGTAAGGACAGTAAGAAATAAAGGGAAAGAAAGTGACCAAAATACAAGCAATAAAAATGGGGTAGTGAAATAGAGGTGAACTAAGGAATAGATTTATCAAAAGACAATCATTTTTCTCAAAGTCCCAGTAGAAGAGGAAAGGCTAGAAAGTGGAGAGAGGGAACTGGAAGAAGCACTGCAACCACCTGCTTTTATTAGCACTGCAGATAAAAGCAGGGAGGCTGAATCAGGGGCCATGTCACACTATGAAGCAGAGATTACTATGCCATAGACCACAAGTTCTGCTGCTTCTTTCACCACAAAAAACTTTCAATGCCCATACCAGAAAAAGAAATCCTCTTTCACTGCAGTGGAAGGACATAGCATAATTGTGCCCTAGCCTCAGAACAGATTGAACATTCCGAAAAAAAGCTTGCAGACAAAGTATACCTCACCTTGGGTGACAATTGATATTTTTTGGATGTTGACATTTTTGTTTCTATATTTGACACCTGAACCACAACAAATCAACCTTTGTTTCTGTATAATTTTTTTTCACCTTGGGAAATTAGTTTAAAGCTTAAGAAAAACTGCCCAACAGACCCTCCCCAGGTTTCCCAGGTATTACAATCCTATGACCTTGTTTTTGTGGCTCTAATTCTTTTCTTTTTGGCCAGCAGATGGAAACCAGCTAGAGCAAAGGGAATTTAGATTATCCAAAAGCAATTTACATACAATTTAAAAACTCTTTGATAGCCTAATCTATTAACATCAAATGCAAAAACCTTGTATTTTTCTTTTATATGATGACACAAGATAAAAACGACTATCAGCAAACACATCTATACTGGTAAATTACATCATAGTTGTTACAGAGGAGGTTCCCTCGCCGGAATACTAACCGCTATCTAGAACTTCATTTCCCATCAGCCCCATATCCTGGACTGATGAGCTTCCTGTTTGCCACCTGGTCTCAATTACCTGCACTATAAAGCCCAGGCCCACGATTGAGTCAGTGCATGTCTTGTTTTGCCATTAGCGACATTTCAGAGCGTTTCCCTGGACTGATCACCCGTTGCCAACTGGACTGTTTAACGTTTTTGATAGTTTGCTGCCTGCCCATTGTTTTTGCTACAGACTTTGCTCTTGTTGATTGTTTGCTGCCTGCCTCGACCCTTGCCTGTTTACTTACTCTGATTTTGTCTTGTCTCCATTGCTCTGTTCGCTGTTGTTTGACCGCTGCCTGTCTATTGTTTACTCTACATATTAAACTGCTGCATATGGATCCCTTTGGTCAGCATCTTTGTTACACTAGTAGGCAATGTGAAAATATTTCATAAATACTTTTCATTTGAATTAAATTGACAAGCATGATCCACTGGCTGTGTAAATTAGTAAAGTATTCAATCTATTTATTTATTTTTGTCATAATGTCAAAATCTATATATACTTTACAGAACAACAGAAGGCTTAACACGCATTTATGGCTAGTCTTTGTGCAGTCTTTGTGCATGTTTATCAGTAAAATAATAGCAGGAGAATTTTTTTTCAACAATCTGATTAGCATCATCTGGGAATCTTTCTGACTTTCTACCAAACTCTCCATGTTATACAGTATACCATGTTCTATAGTTTTCCAAGGGGAGCTTTGCAATTTACTGGCTTCTCCTTTAAAAGACACATTTCACAAAAAAGAATTCAATCAAAAAAAGTACAGTCATCAGTTATCACAGGGAAGGTTAAATATGCATTACTTTTTCTTTACTATTAGTTATGTTTTCTCTGCAGCATCCTCATAAAGGCAAAACAAAGAGTTTTAACAGTTCAGAGTTCTCTGTTAAGCATCAGTCTTCACACAATTAACTGGCTCTGTTTTGAGATGTGGTGCTCCCGAGGTTTGTCACTTTTTCCCTTTCACACATAACCATGCAGATTGTTTACACTGATGTTTAAGTGGTGTAAATTGAATTCTAGTACTTTGTCTTGTCAGTGGCCAAGTGTAAAGTGGTATGTATAGATGCATGCATTCTCTCTAGGCATTCGTTATCTACACTTATAGTATGGGCTTCATTTATTTACTCTCTGCCTGTCTGTCTGTCTATTAGGGCAAAACAGGGCTAAACCATATTTTACATTTTAATAAGTATTACATTTTTTTAATAAGCATGACATTACAACATTTTTGCCATCTAAGATAAAAGCCAATGGAAATAGTAATATGTAAGCTTTAGCATCAGTTTGTCAGCATGACCTGCCGTTATATTAAAACACATATTCCTGTGATAGCTTGATTCTTTGTCCTATAATTCTTTGTCATATTAACTTCTGTATATAAGAGGAAATACCAGGGCAATGTAATGGAAAGTTTGAATTGTGGGGGGTTACGTTATTTATATTAAGGTCTTCTGCTGCACAACAGCAAAATGGCATCTTCAGGAAGGTCCATGAAATGTTACTCTATCATCCTGTCAAAGGCCTTGATCAAACAGGCCACTGAAAAAAACAGATGACATGGCGGCTCTACTTGTGGGCTGTCTGGGTGCTGAGCTATGACAAGTCCTCTGAGCTGGAAGAATGGTGGGCTACTGCACTTAGGTGAGTTAGGGATCAAATGACAGCAAAGATGTGAAACCAAAGGGAACATGGCACCTTTATCCATTTAGAGACAGGTGAGTGGAAAACAGAGCCTTTTACTGTGGATGGAATGAAGGGTAGGAGCAGGTCAGGAGGCAATCATCATTCTAACACGTTCCTGCTCAGCGTGTGGTACCTTTCATCAGGGAGCAGCTCACTCTCAATGCGTCAATGATATAGCAGAGCTCAGACAGAGCAGGAAGTCATGCTTCAGATGCCACTGACAGAAAACTCATATGTTTAAAACATGTAAAAATCAATGTAGATAAAAGTTGTTAAATATTATTCACAAGTATATTAGATATTATTCGCCCTATAGAGTATTTACTACCATATAGAGTATAAAAACTGGATACTGGATTTGTGTATGCACATGCAATTCTACTGTTAATCTGAAATAATCAAAATAAGGCACTGCACTGAGCAATGTGATTACACAAGGAAAGTGTACCCTGATTAAGTGTATTCATACCATTTATTGTATGTACTGTTGTACTGCATTGGCATTTTTTTCTGTTAGCCTTGCCTGTGTCAAATAAAGACACTGCAGCCTATCTTGATTTGATCTTTTTTCTGTTTTTGTTTGTTGTTTTAATTTTGTGTTTCTTAATATCACTGTTTTTTGTTTGTCTTGGTCTAGCTTGCCAATTTGTTCCTTTTTACAACTTGTATTGACTGATATTGTATTCTAAAAGTAATTCATGTTATGAAGTGGATAAAGAATAGAACAGAATTTGGATTCTTCTTTTTCAGCCTGTATGTATCCCACTTGTGTTGCTCTGATGTCTGTGTGTGAATCTTTTCACCTCAGAAGATTAATTTCTACCTTTTAAATGTAGAGCTATCTAATTTACCCCTAATATTTGTAAAACATTTGTGCAAATAAAAATAATCAGATTCTGTATATTTGGGACATACATTAAAACACATCAGGGAAACCATAAAGCCCTATTGTTTAACACAGCTAATAAAACAGTCCTCAGACTAAAGCCACTGTTGACCCCAGTTGAGCCCTGACAGGGCCTGTGATAGGGCGAGAGGGTGAACGGACCTTGACAGTGCTAAGCAGTCTCCATTGCATGAACATTAACCCTGTACTGCCTTCCCCTCCAGCCCACATTTGGCAAAGAACTGCCCTAGTACCACCTCTCAGTGGGCAATTCCCCTAAATTTACTGAAGCATGCTGGGACAGATCGGGTGTGAGTGTGCCTGTGCCAAGTTACTATACTTACAGTGTAACAGAGCTGAATGCCAACTAAACTCATCTTTATTTTCAATGCACACAAATGCACTTACAAGCAATACATCCCTTCTAAAATATTTAGTGATCATGCATTAAGAGGTCACTGCCTAAGTTTGAATTTACTAGCTGTCCCATTTAATATGGAACTTCAAATGTCAGCAAACATCAAATTAACTAATGTTTTATTTTTAAAATTTTATAATCAAAACTATATATAAAAAGGGCTATGGGAACTAAAGTATTGCTTTAATAAAGGATAATTAAATATTACCTAATATACACCTTGGTTCCTCAATAAGACATGATTAAAGAGGGAAATCCTTTTTACTACTGTAGAAAGATTAATATACAGTGAGGACAGAAGAAATAGTCAAGTGGTACTATTTTTGTCCCCTATTTTAATAGAAGGTAACCAATAAAAAGGTAACTTAATTTCAAAGACAAAAATAATTTCTTGAAGTTCCATTAAAATTCAATTGGCCGAATTCAGCATTTAATCTGAGGGGGCACATGCCCACTTGAATAGACATGACGCTTCCGATCTGATGTTTCAGGTTGATTTGCTTTGACATTGAGGAGCTGAAGCCATGATCGTATTAAATGAGGTCCTCACAGGCAAGGATCACATGCTCAGCAGAATGATTGAGCTTTTCTCTAACAGGGCCTTGTGGCAAGGTTTTGTTAAACCCCATTTTAACAGGGACTATGGGGAACATTCCTCTTCATGTCATGTCATCAAACTTGGACCTGTGGGCATAGATGCGATTGTTATTCCACATAAAGCATGAATAAATTTACTAAAAAGTGTAAACATGCACACTATCCCACTGTCTGTATGGGAAATTAATCCCAATATAAAAGTCGTTTCTGGTCTCAAAGAAAATGTCCATAAGGAAAAGGGCACCTTTTCCTAACAGAGAAAGATCCAGTTACACAGATGAGAAAGAGAAACACACTTATTCAGCTCTCACACTCGCATGGAAAGTTTATTTGATCTGCCTGTATCGAGATGGCAAAATGGAAAGCTAAATAAATATTGTATAAATGAATTTATTTTATAATGTGAGCAATCAAATTAATTACGGATTTTAGGGCTGTTAGAAGCCAGTGTATCCATGAATTTTTCAGTACTACCACTTCTTCCAAAGCATTTGCCCATAAATATGTCTGGAGGTCTGGGATGAATTTTTAATGGCTGAGCAGAGGAGATGAAAGAGGGAATGGTAGGATCAGGGGGACAAGAGCATCGAGCTGCTGGCACAAAGCAGAGAGGCCCCTCACCTCCAATCTTTCTCAGTGACATCCTCTATGTCTTATTGCGGTAATTACCCTTTAGTTTGTCACACACCCAGCCCCTCATTACCAGACGAAACAGGAGAGAGAGCAGGCCCACAGGCTGGTCAGACAGGAAGTTCTCAGGATGTCACCTTATACATAATTTGCTTCTAAAGCCTAAATGCATGCTGTTCATTTTAGGGAGAGGAAACAATGCTGTAATGAGAGAGTGGTTAGGTTTCTTGTTGTATATGCAGGAAATATTAATATTTCACCTAAAAATCTAAATTCTAAGTTAGTTAGTAGGGGTGTAATCAGACATCTCCTCACTGCACAATATGATATTGATTCTCTCATTCAGCGATACAATATTTGCCGATACTTCGAAAAATTCAGCAATACAATTACGATTCGATTCTTCTGGAGGTATATTGATTGATTTTCTGATATGTAGATATCATGTGCCTCGTTTACACAACCAGTTACAGTTTTATTTTCACAAACCTCACAAATTCAACAAAATCTATAACACAAATGTTTAAATAAACTCTTTAAAAATTGCACATCCATTATCCTAATTAAGACATTTACACCAAAAATATACACTTTTTTAATAAAGAAAAATAAATAACAGGCACATAAAATCAGTAAAGCTTATGATGACAATAAAGACAATAAATTCATCCAGTCTTTTGTGCCAAAATGTGCCATCATGCAAATTAATGAGGTACTCTATTGTAGGAAAAAGAAAATAAAAACATTAAACACTTGATCCTTTGTTTACAAATTACATAGGTTTCTTTGTCTGTGCATCTATTTTCCCAAATACAAAATATTCCCATACCCACGATTTGCGTTTAACAGCAGACACAAAATCTCTATCTGTCATTTTGCTGCTGCCACCGCTTTGTTGCATAACAATCTGATGCACAGGCAGACAGTACAGTGAGGAAATAAAAATATGAGCTTAGGCAGAAAGGCATAGCGGACACGTTATGTGAAGATGTGAAGTGTTAAAATAAAAGTACCTATCGATATTTTACATGTGGCATCAATGTATCGTATCGTTAGACATTTGACCGATATAACTGTCTTTAAGTGATCTGTATCACAGATGTATTGTTACACCCCTATTAGTTAGAGCTGCACTCTGATTGTAAGCTCAATCGTTCAGTTTATGAGCCAATTGGTTTACTGACAAGAATTGGCTCAAAAGAACAATTCTGCCACTGATCAGATTTATTGTTTGGCAAAAAGATCTGGTTTAATTTTCAAAAACACCAAAAATGAACACACAACATGATAATTGTTAAGTTAGATTAAATTAAAACATTGTTTACAAAACAAATCATTTACAAACTAGATGATGTTAACTCTGAGTCCAAGTATGAGAATTATGTGTACAAATTTCAAGCACAATATTTTTCATGTAAAAAATGCTCTTGGCCCTCATGTTCCATTTATACACTATTAGAGTTAACGCGTTGGGATTCAGTACTTTATGCAAGCACAGCTTGTGTCCTTGTGCCTGAATCTGATTATATTTCTTTACTCATTTTTCATTCTGGGCTAAGGCCAGAGCAATTCAGGAGAAAAACATCTGGCACAAGGACGTTACTGCAACAGTATCCCACCTGGGATTTCATCTACACAATCCATTAGATGCCATTCAGTTCCCTAGCCAGCAGTTTAAACCATCAAACACATGTCAGAGCTTGCAAACAACATCACCAATAGTCAGCGACACCTCGACAATGCAGGATTCTCTTTATTAGCCAATGTTAGAGACAAGACAGAGTCCCTGCTGCATTATAGAGTCCATCTTAATCCCACATGTCTTCAAAGTAGATTATGTAATAGCAGCTGTAAATGGTGTAAATTGGCTAAAACGCTTTTGGCCACTATTTAAAGCTTTTTCCAATCTATGACATCTGTCTTTTTTATTCAGGTGTCAAGCCATTTAGACATCACATTTCATGAAACCAGAAAGTGGGTAGACATGTATTGGCAAGCTTAGGTTTAGACTAGTATAGTCCTATATAAAGCACCATTAATTAATGCAACGTAGGAAATGCTTTCTTGTCACTGGCCACTGATTTGATCCCCAGGGAATGCAAAAAGTTCTATTAAGCTTGAATGCATTGTAGGTCATATTAGGTAGAAGTGTCTACTAATCGCTTAAACTTAAGAACAAAGCAGATCATTAGTGTAATGTCATGATTTTTATTTCATGTTGTTTTATTTAAAGTGCTGACTCTAGGATAGCATGGTAGCATCATCACAATTTAAAGATTTAAAACTTTGTAGGTGCACCCTCTACCTTCTACTTATTTTAAATAAAAAAAAGATTTGGCTTCTTACACTGTGTTGGAATACATGAGACCTGTTTATAGCACTTATTCATTGTTGCTCTTATAGTTGTTGAAATTGCTTCCTTGTCCTCATTTGTAAGTCACTTTGGATAAAAGCGTCTGCTAAATACTACTAAATGTAAATGCAAAAGGGTATACACTGTGTCAGGAAATGCACGAAGAAGAACCCAATCGCAGACAGCGATTCACAAAAACACTATTATAAATAAACAGAAAAACAAACACCTACTAGGGGGCGAACGAGGGAACAAAGGCAAACAGAAACTTAATACAAAAATATGAATAAGCGAATATAAACTTAAAGCACAAAAAAACAGAAAATCAATGACTAAACATGTCTTTGAAATAAACAAGTGCGGGCTGAAACTTTAAACATACAACGAACATTACAATAAACACGAACAACATCGACGAAAACAAAACCAACAAGGAACAAGAACATACCAACAAGGAACATAAACAAGGCAACGAGGAGCAAGACCACAGATAATGCATGGAAGGACCAAGGAAGAAGCACGGGAGATACACGGAAGAACAAACCAGCACGGGACAGCAGACACAAGGGCATTAAATACGACAGAGAACAATGACAAACAGGTGCACGAAATCAAACAAACGGAGAAACAGGGGGGCGGGATCATGACACGGGACCGGAAAGCACATGGCAAATGTAAACAAAGCCGAAGCCATGTGCCTCCACATAAAACGAACACCCAGAGCGTGAGTCTAGACTCAGACTCTCGAAACTGAACCAAGACCAGACAGGACGAGTCGGAATCCAGGCTCACGCTCTGACATAGAACACCGGGGGTGTCAGGATCCTGTCAAAACACAATCTTCAAACTTGACAAGAAGCCAGGACCCTGACACACTGCCAAACCAAAAGTCCAAGGTTACTCCAAATAGGAATTTCCCAAGAAAATCGAGGGGTAATGGGGTCACAGTTCTGCTTGATCATCATTGTACTTCAGATTACAGAACTTTACCCCAGGCCACTCCAGGGGGAATGCCCCTACAATTAAAGTCACTTTGAGTGGAAAGTATCTGCTAAAAAGCTAATAACTAACTAATAACTGTTCATTTGTTAACAAAGGGACATGTTTTATTGTCCTGTACCTCTGTCTGCGCGTATTGTTGTGCTTGGTGACATATCAACTGTGCTGGCTGTCATTGTGGAGTTTCTCCCCCACCTCCTTGTCACCTTGTTAGCGATCTCACCTGTTTCTCATTCTCCCTTATTACGCTCCTATATATTCCTGTCATTTTTACAGTCTTGTGTCAGATCTTTGTTGTCTGTTGTTTGGGACCATTGCTGACCAACATTTCTCTTCTCTTGCCTTGTCTAGTCTGTATGTCTGTTTAGACTCCCGGTTATTTTTTCTGTCCTGGTGCCTCTGTCTAGTCTGCTCTGTTCCTGTGCTGCCAGCTTTGAGCTGCGAACAGCATCCTCTCTGCCTTTAGTATCTCTCCACCAGATTAGTTTTCTCTCTGCCCTGCTGGTGTGCCTTGTCTCCACCTGCCTGCTGTCCACTCACTTGCCCAGCTTTTTCCTCATGCTCATCCTCCTCCAGCCCTCACCACTCAGCTGCTCTCCTGCCCTGCTCATCTCCCTCCCAGTTTTCCACTGCCATTTGGTTCATTACTGGAGTTTTGCCGACCTGGTCTACCTGTTGTCTGCCTTGCCTGTCTTCTTGATGATATTATTATTATTGACTGTCTTGCCTGATGATATTAAATTTAATAAATATAAACTAAAACTCATATAGTTCCTGAGAATAGTATTTTCCACATTTGCACTTTGCATCTAATTAGCTTTACATTGTGATATTAATATTATTCTGTATTTTACAACTGAGTTATCAAAAATGAATTGGACCATGGCAATCATGGCTAGTATAAATAAAGTTGGAGTCTTGACATGGTGCTGCACTCACTGGTCTCATTAGTGAATGGATCAAATGTGATTTTGTTTCTTACAGACCAACAAGCAGTAAAGGATGCTTCTTAATGTGAGACAGAAATAAAGTTCCTGAGTTCTAGATAACTCAAGATATCTCAAGATAACTCATGTTTTTCCTTTGAAAAATATGAACAGAACAATATTGTGCAAAATTCTGTGCTTTGCATATTTTAAAACAGAGAATATTGGTTAAAAATAATGGGTAGTATAGACTCTTATTTAGTGCTTGTCTCCTACAAACCAATTTAAAAGTAATGAAATGTCATTTTTAAGTTCCCACTTTGATCTGGGATGATCTAAACCGTGGTTTGCAATCATTGGTTCAAAATAGTTTTTCACCTTTTTAAACATGTTTGTTTCATGCACTGGATTATAATTCAACTTTTTATGTTACAAAGTTATGTTGTTTTGTCACTTTTTTGTATGCAGATGGCAATAAAGTTGTCTCTATACTGTCTGGTACATTTGACTTTATAGCACAGCCTCTCGCACATTATTGTTTAAATCAATATTTTACTTCTGTTTATATAGTTTCTACTTAAATCTACTAATCATTGTTCTGATCACCCCATTAGGGGATATACTTTACAGTAATAACTGGCTGATTGTAAACCTCTTGAATTATCCCTTGTAAAGCATTAAGTAATGACAATAGCATTTTGTAATGACAAATGTGTACCATCTGGCTACTGACCTAGAGCTCACAGTCAAGATTGTGATCAATATAGACAGTGCTTTAAAACATTCCAGCTAGCCCTCTATCAGTCAAAGATAGACCCACTAACCAGAACACTTCTGTTTCTTTCCCTCTCTTCCCAGCCTTTACCTCTTTGCTCTCTCACTTGTTCTGTCTGGCTCTCAATCTTTTCACATCAGCAACATTTAGCTTCCAGGCCTCACTAAGGCATAAAACTGCTCACATACTTTACTGATAATAAATTTATGAACCAAACCTAGGAGGGAGGAGTATTAAACGAGCAAACGAATCGCAGCAGTTCACTTTACCAAGCCGGCATATCCTTTTCATCAACAAAAATAACTCTTCAAAGGCAGTAAAAGCATGCTTAGAAAGTAAAGGGCCATTTGAGCGAATACAGACAGAATTGTAGAGGTGGGGGTGGTACGGATATGGTCCAATATGAAACAAACCCCCACCCACCCACCCAGTCTCATCTAAAAGCTAAACCCAGCCTTTGAAAAACATACAGGGCCTTTAATAATTCAGTCTTTGGAGAGATTGAGTAGCTTCTTTAGCGTAAAAATCTGCAATCTCCTGACATAAGATCAGTCCCCAAGGGGGCTTCTTTGCTTGAGTCTCATGCAGTCTCCTTGAGATTTCCCGTCAGAACTGAGCACTGCGTTGTAAACAGGATTCTTTACATATCTATACATTACCTTATAGATCAATAATTTCTGTTAAAACATTAACACGATGCATAAATATAGGTAACACATTTAGGTAAAACTTTAATGTAGTAGTGATTATTGAAGCTGACTGCCGACTTAACTGCCATACCACACAGATACTGGGCTGTAAATATTTTACAAATTTACACCCTAAACACATTTATTTTTTATCAAGTTTTTCGAGCAGTTTATTCTCAAAGCAAAGTGTTGGACTGCATAATTATTTCAGTTTAGCATGTTTTTTTCTGACCTATTACTTACATAAATACAAGAATTTGAGTTATTGCTCCTCAGAGGGCTAATTTGAGCGAAGAGCATGCATTAATTACTATAACCTAGATGAAAAATAGGATATCCCTAAATAAGCTTTTGGTGAACATCTAGGATGATTGCCTTCTTCAAAGGAAATTGGGACAATTATTGCATGAAAAGGTGCTTCATATTTTATGCTTTCAGAATCATTTCCTTCAGACTGGCAGGTAGCCTGACTTTACACAAAGCTCAGGAGAATGTGTTTCACATCATATCAAAAACTAATACACTTACAAAAGAGTGTGGCACTAACAACTCCAAAATTATGCATTAGATTCCTAGGGAACTTAAACAAAAGTTGTTATAGATAAAAGCCCCTGTCAAATGAGTAAATTATGTAAATATACAATATTAAACTTGCCATATGTTGCTGTTTGATTACTTATCCTCCCTGTGTCAAGGGTCTGTACTTACTTATGGTCATGTACTTACAGTACAATACTTACTAAGAAAAGTCGAGACGCATGAAAAACACAGAGAACCTTTTTCCACTCAAAAGAATGTTATCTGAAACCAAAAGGATTTATGGATGTTAAAGTTTCTTTATGAAACAATACAGACAAAAATAGTTCTTTATAGCATTATGAAATGCCTTTTTTCAGAGTGTATAATTCATTGATAAAAAAAGAAAAAACATTCTGTTGTCTTGTTTGCTAATGAGATTAATTTGTACAAATATTCTGTCTTTAACTTCTGTCTATAAACATTTTATGTATACTACGTAACACTAAGACACATCATAGACTTAAATATTTCAGTGCTAACAGCAGGTAAAGTGGAAGTGCTTTTCTGCCAGTCCTTGTTTTCTCTTTCTTTCTGCAATAAATTCATTGTGTGCTCATGCTAACCCAATCTATCACTCCTACTCCAACCATGAAAAAAGCACTTGGGGTGTGTGTTTTTTATTTTTGCCAGCACTGCTGTTCCTACAGCACTCGAGAGACCACATTGATGGACACTTTGGTCAACGTAGGCAAGGTGCTGAGGGATGAAGGAACAGACTATCTACGTGCATCTCCTGCAAACCCCCACACCCACACTTCTTCCCCCAGACCAGAGCTCCCTCGGTAGACCACTGTCCCTTGTGTCTCAGTAGACTGACTCATCCTTATGATAACCTGTACACTGCAATATCCCCCAGTGGGCCATGAGTCTGTCAGCATGCATCTATGACAAACAAGAGTAATGCTTTTAACAGAGGGGTTGAGGTGTTTATGAGCAAGCAATAAAGAAGCAAACAAAAGCAGGTTCAGAAACACATGCATACAGAATGCAGCTAAACAATGTCTAACCTACCAGAATTTCAAAAGCCTTTAAAATTAATGCAGGGAATATGATCTAAGGAATAAATGCGCTGTAGAATATAAAAAATAAAAAATTTAACATTGGGAAAAAATTTAGGCGAGATATTATTGCAGTGTTCATCATTTTATTTTTTTTGTTATTTTTGTTGGCATTTGATCATAATTCTACAGAAACAATATTTCATTGCCATTGTGTTTCAAGGAGATATTTTAAAGCTTGCTTTTGTGCAAGCCTTTAATAATTTGTGAATATGTGTGACTGCTCATTTGAAACAATTGTGCTCTATTAAATCTATTCAAATTACAATGTGTTTTAAGTTCCATCTGACAAAGTGAAAGTTGATTTCTAAAATGTTCTCTCATCTTTGCTGCACAAAGAAGCCGTCGGGAATCCAGGGAGCGATTGCTGGAGAGGTAAGTGGGCTAGCAGGCAAATCTAGGTGATGTTTATGTTCTTAGAGTGCCCCTGGGTCTATCTTAGATAACCAGGATTTGACAAAAAGATCTGTAAAGAGGAAAAAAATCCTCCATTCTGCTCAAGCATGGGAAATTAAGCCCAGCTAAAGATTCTTACTTAAACACACTCTTAAACTTTCTCTCATTTCTTTTTCAACTTCTCTCTCTACAGTCGCAGGTGAAATTACCAATTGTTTCATTAGGTAAACTCCCAGCAGCACTTGCAGTTAAGACCTGTAGGTTCTGGCGCTGTCCCAGACTGGTCCCCCTCAGGTATTTGTTCAAAGGGAAAACTCTGTTAAGCCTCCTGGGTATGTTTAACTGATTGCAACAACTATTTTTTTGAGTATTAACTTCTGTGAGAATTCAACAAGCTTGGCGCTGTCAGAAGCTGATTTTAACTGTCATGTAGCTTTTCATTTAAAGGGTCCTGACAGGAAGTAATGATTATGGTTGGCAGGTAGTTTTTATTTCTTCTAACAAACATGAGATTGCCATTGGTGAGGTGAGCCAGACACTTGAAAGACTCTTTATCTCTGCTGAGTAAATAAAACAAAAGATGATTATTAAAGATTCAGAGAGCAATGGAAAATAATGCCTTTTTTACCATATTAAAACTTAAATTGGTGAAAGGATTATGGTGTTTTATGACAGGTGCACATCCATGTGTACTTCACATTGTTCTGGGTTTCTTCAAGAATGCTTCTGCAAAACAGTTGGAAGACTGACAAAGGTGCAAATTTAGTTATTTAAAATAAAACCATTACATTTAAATGATAAAAAATGGGGTTGCTTTTTGCTTGTTTGAAGATTAAATTTGGCGATCATGTGAAAAATGGGATAGAAGTCTCTCCTGCTATGACAGTGGGGAATACAGTATGATGGAATATAACAAGAGCGTTAAAAAAAGAACAGTTATGTGTCAGTTGCCATCAAATAACAAAAACCTGACTGACACTGAAATAAAACTTAAATATGTAAAAAGTTAAACTTTCTTCTGCTGTATATTGCAATGTTATACTACAGTGCCCTCTGTCTACTAGAACTAATACTGCACAAGCAATATTATGCTTGCAGCAGAACCATAACCTAACATAAGTCCAAGTACATTACAGGCCAGACTTTGAGACCAGAAAAAAAATTCTCTTTATAGGCACCCCAGCCTACTGACCTCATGCAATCATCAAAGGATATCACACACAAGAAGACCTATTACTTTGTATCCTCGAGCTTGCAAGAAACTATTGGCATGGAAGTTCCATAATTCAATAAGTTTACATTCTGAATAATTTATTATCAAAAATGTGAAAGTTTAAGAAGCCATACTTCACATTTTAAAAGCTATTTCTCTAGAAAAAGTCATGTCTGCATGGTGCCCTGCTGGTGTATAATTTGTGATGAGCTGTTCTGGCCTTTCCAGCCCTGTTTGGGCCAATGATTTTCTCTTGTCTCAGTGCAGTGCTGACCTTCTGAAAGGCAGCTGTGCAGTTAAAGCAGTCAATTTTCAAGGCCCTTGTAGCTCGAATCAAAACTCCATTATAGATTTTACCTCCGGGGGAAACAGGGGCCTTGCAAGGATTTTTACAATTTTATCTGTGGAAAAAACTAAAAAGATGGGCTGCTTTCTAGGGGTGGTTGAGGGTGATGGGACAGAGATGGCCAGGTGTGTACCCCAGGACACCAGCCTCATCTTTATATGACAAGCAGAGGGGCTGCGCAGAGCGAAAATGGAGCTTTAAAAACATTCAGATGGCACTGAACCCTTGACATGACAAGGCCAGCACCCGAAGGAAAGAACAGAATCTGACAGCAGCTATGAGGGGTTTAAAACACCTCCTAGCAAGAGATAACGAAGAGACACAGGGGAGAGAGAGACTGCATTATGGAAATATGGGAAAGAGTAAGTAATAAAGAGATAAAGGGTGGGAAAAAGAATACAAGTAACAGTTATTAAAACAGTTCTCTTTCCATAAACCATGTGTACTAACAAGCCAGGCGGGGGCCAAAGACTTAACCAGATCCTATGAGGACATCTGTCACTTTGGTGACAACCTCCTTTAATAAATGACAGGGCCTTAGTGCTTGTGGGTGTGTGTTGACTCCTTCACTGTCAGTGTGGCCACTGCAGTCATCAAAGTCATGCAGCAAATGCCCTTTTTAAAACAACTTGTCCTAATTACAGCCAATAAGCACAAATCGGTGCCCAGAACATCCAGTTGGGGCATCTCACATCAAAGATGCCAAGCAAAAATGCCTACATGAGGTTCATGTGGCAATAAGAGGATTTAAGCTGCATTTCATCACCAAATGTTTTCAAAATAAGTCTTAATTTAGGGGGAGTGAGCGAGAAGAAAGACAGTTACAGTTGCAGAGAGAGAGAGAGAGAGAGAGATAGAGATGCCCCAGGAAATCATTAAAGCATAATTACTACTCATCATCTGTGCATGTGCTTACAAAGTGCCAGTGCTGGATTTGTGCTCCTTTCCCTTGGGCAACACACACACAGACATAAAAAAAAGATACAAATAAATCCAAGGCCATACCCTAGATAAAAGTTTTACATACATCTCTCATTGGGTTTAATGCCCAATTAAAATAAAGAGTTTCCGAATCTAGAACAGATAAACACTGCCTTTATCTGAAATGCAACTTAACATCTTTATACACCAGCACTTTTGATCCTCATCTAAGGCAATATCAACAAGCTTTTATTTTACAATCTGTCACTGGTCTGTGCACAGTGAAAGTATGATATGGGTCTCTGTCATCGGGTAAGTATTCTACAACGTCAGGAAAATCAGACCTTTGCTGTTTGAGCATGCAATGCAGCTCCTAGTCCAAGCACTTGTAATATCAAGGCTGGACTACTGGACTAATGTCCCCATGGCTGGCATTTCAGCCAACGCAACCAAACCTCTTCATATATACACTATATATACAACCAAACCTCTTCAGATATACACTATATTGCCAAAAGTATTCGCTCATCTGCCTTTAGACGCATATGAATTTAAGTGACATCCCATTGGTAATCCATAGGATTTAATATGACGTTGGCCCACCCTTTGCAGCTAAAAAGGCTTTCCACAAGGTTTAGGAGTGTTTATAGGAATTTTTGACCATTCTTTCAGAAGCGCATTTGTAAGGTCAGACACTGATTGATGTTGGATGAGAAGGCCTGGCTCGCAGTCTTCGCTCTAATTCATCCCAAAGGTGTTTTATCGGGTGGAGGTCAGGACTCTGTGCAGGCCAGTCAAATTCTTCCACACCAAACTCGCTTTGTGCACTGGTGCGCAGTCATGTTGGAACAGGAAGGGGCCATCCCCAAACTGTTCCCACAAAGTTGGGAGCATGGAATTGCCCAAAATCTCTTGGTATGCTAAAGCATTCAGAGTTCCTTTCACTGGAACTAAGGGGCCAAACCCAGCTCCTGAAAAACAACCCCACACCATAATCACCCCTCCACCAAACTTTACAGTTGGCACAATGCAGTCAGACAAGTATCGTTCTCCTGGCAACCAGCAAACCCAGACTCGTCCATCAAATTGCCAGATGGAGAAGCGTGATTCGTCACTCCAGAGAACACGTCTCCACTGCTCTAAAAGTCAGTGGCGGCGTGCTTTACACCACTGCATCTGACACTTTGCATTGCACTAGGTGATGTATGGCTTGGATGCAGCTGCTTGGCCATGGAAACCCATTCCATGCAGCTCTCTATACACTGTTCTTGAACTAATCTGAACGCCACATGAACTTTGGAGGTCTGTAGCTATTGACCTCTGCGCACTATGCGCCTCAGCATTCGCTGATCCCGCTCTGTCATTTTACGTGGCCTACCACTTCGTGGCTGAGTTGCTGTCATTCCAAATCACTTCCACTTTGTTATAATACCACTGACAGTTGACCGTGGACAGTGGAATATTTAGTAGCGAGGAAATTTCACGACTGGACTTGTTACACAGTTGGCATCCTATCACAGTACCACACTGGAATTCACTGAGCTCCTGAGAGCGGCCCTTTCTTTCACAAATGTTTGTGGAAGCAGTCTGCATGCCTAGGTGCTTCATTTTATACACCTGTGGCCATGGAAGTGATTGGATTACCTGAATTCAATTATTTGGATGCGTGAGCGAATACTTTTGGCAATATAGTGTATGTCCCCTCCTGCCAACTATTTATTTAATTTCAATTTCATTTATGTACAATGTTACATTGCCTCAAAGCAGCTTTATATATAATGATTACTGAAACACAGAAAAAGTGTCAAACATGCTGAATTATTTCTTGTTCACCAAAATATCTCCTTCTGTCCTTAAGCATAAACAGTATAAGGCAATATTTGTGCTTTTGGCAGCTTCTTCCTGTCATCAGAGATGGACTAAAGCCCAAGCCAATAACGTTTGATTGTGATGAAACTAGCAAATCAGTCATAAATGAAAGGATAAATAAGAGGGGAGGTCTTATTTAACAAATTTAGCATTCAAAAAAGATGTTAATTACAAGAGCAAATGCTGTGCTTTGGTTTTTGTAATGCCTCATTTACACATTATATTGGTTAAAGTATTTGACAAAATACAGTGCCTTGCAAAAGTATTCATAACCCTTTTCATAAACTTTTTCACATTTTGTCACAATTACAACCACAAACTTTGAGATTTTATGTAATAGACCAACACAAAATTGCACATAATTGTGAAGTGGAACAAAAATGATACATGGTTTTTTAAATTTTAAGCAAATAAAAATCTGAAAAGTGTGGTGTGCATTTTTATTCAGCCCCCCTGCGTCAATACTTCGTAGAGCCAACTTTCGCTGCAATTATAGCTGCAAGTCTTTTGGGGTATGTCTCTACCAGCTTTGCACATGTAGAGACTAAAATTTTTGCCCGTTCTTCTTTGCAAAATAGCTCATGCTCAGCCAGATTAGATGGGGAGCGTCTGTGAACACCATTTTTCAAAACTTGCCACAGATGCTCAATGGGATTTAGGTCTGGACTTTGACTGGGCCATTCTAACACATGGCTATTCTTTGATCCAAACCATTCCATTGTAGCTCTGGCTGTATGTTTAGGGTCATTGTCTTGCTGGAAGGTGAATCTCCTTCCTATTCTCAAGTCTTTTGCAGCCTCCAACAGGTTTTCTTCCAGGATTGCCCTGTATTTAGCTCCATCCATCTTCCCATCAACTCTAAACAGCTTCCCTGTCCCTGCTGAAGAAAAGCATCCCCACAGCATGATGCTGCCACCACCATGTTTCACAGTGGGGATGGTGTGTTCAGGGTAATGAGCTTACTTTTCCGCCACACATAACGCTTTGCATTTAGGCCAAAAAGTTCAACTTTGGTCTCATCTGACCAGAGCACCTTCTTCCACATGTTTGCTGTGTCCCCTGCATGGCTTGTGGCAAACGGCAAATGGGACTTCTCATATCTTTTTCAACAATGGCTTTATTCTTGCCACTCTTCCATAAAGGCCAGACTTGTGGAGTAAACGACTTATAGTTGTCCTGTGGACAGATTCTTCCGCCTGAGTTGTGGATTTATGCAGCTCCTCTAGAGTGACCATGGGCCTCTTGGCTGCTTCTCTGAACAGTGCTCTCATTGCTCGGTTTGTCAGTTTAGGTGGACAGCCATGTCTTGGTAGGTTTGCAGTTGTGGCATACTCATTCCTTTTTTGGATGATGGATTGAACAGTGCTCCTCGAGATGTTTAAAGCTTGGGATATTTTTTATAACCTAACCCTGCTTTAAACTTCCCCACAACAGTTCCTTGGTCTTCATAATGCTGTTTGTTCACTATAGTGTTCTCTAACAAACCACTGAGGCCTTCACAGAACAGGTGTGTTTATACTGAGACTAAATTACACACAGGAGGACTCTATTAACTAATTAGGTGACTTCTGAAGGCAATTGATTGCACTGGATTTTATTTAGGGGTATCAGAGTACAGGGGGGCTGAATACAAATGCACGGCACACTTTTCAGATTTTTATTTAAAATTTTGAAAACCGTATATCATTTTCATTCCACTTCACAATTATGTGCTACTTTGTATGTGTCTATCACATAAAATCTCAATAAAATACATTTAAGTTTGTGGGTGTAGGGTGACAAAATGTGAAAACGTTCAAAGGGTATGAATACTTTTCAAGGCACTGTAGGTTATTAATTTTCATCACCAATATATTGTGAAGACATTTATGACACTTGCACAAAACATGCTGTTTTGTGTATATTTAAACACACACTAATTGTTTGTTGTTAACAATATTACAGTTGTATTTGCATTTTCTTTTCATATAACTTAAAAAGTCATGCACATTAATCTGCTCCCGATTCTTTTGTGATTTTTTTGCGCCATTGAAAACTGACTATAGTGTAAGACAAAATTGTATGAGTGCAGGCTGTAGGGAGGAATATGATTGGTTTAATCTACTGAATGAACATACCTCTTTACTGAATGAGTCTGTGTTTTGAGAGTGGTAAGAGCATGGTGTTAACAACGCTAAGGTCATGGGTTCGATCCCAGGGATTGCACATACATAGAAACAATGAATAGTATAATGTAATGTAAGTCACTTTGGATTAAAGTGTCTGCCAAATGATTAATGTAAATGTATCTGCTGACTTACAACTACAGAACAGCATTCTTGTTCATAAAGACAGATTACAGCTGTGTAAATGTGACAAACACATTATTAAAACTAATGCATTTTGAATAGCTTGACTTTTCAGACGTTCATTTAAGACGTTGGTTTTTTTTTACCACCTACTATGTAAAATGATGAAATTGCTACTTGTGAATGTAGTTTTGTAGACTTGGCTTGTTGACTCTTAGGCCAAATTTTAAAATGCTCTCTCTTTCTAAGTCGCTTTGGATAAAAGTGTCTACTAAATGAATAAATGTAAACATAACAGTGGAAAAATTTTGCATCAGACAGACAGGTGAGTAGGCACTGTGTCATTTCAGACCTTTCAGGCCCAGCTCCAGTTAGGAGCTTGGCTCACTCTAGCCCCACATCGTATAACACACAAAATTAGTGCAATATTCAGATATTCAGAAACAATGCAGTCTTACACCAGATGAGAAGTGCAGTAATAATTGTACGCACACTCCTGGGTTTTCCTAGCCGCAGTGTCTGAAAGTATGTTAGCAAACTCTTTTACCCTCTAGTGAAAATGCTGGAGTTTCGTTTAAGTACATTCACTTCTGCCATCATAAACATCATTTTGCAGCTTTATAATGGGAGCTTTTGCATGATTACAAAAGTCATTGGGAAGTTTCAGTGATTGGAACTTTCTTTGCTCTTTTTCTGCATACTGTTTATTTGCAGTTTGAATAACTGTTTGTTTATCACGCTAGTAAGAGAAGCCAAGAAAAGTCATGATCTACTAATGCGCAACAGACTAATACATTTTTTTTTACAATTTATAACATCTCATATGCTGCTTTGATCCACTTCAGTTTAAAGACAGATCTGATGTTTATTTTGTTCCAGGGCTTGATTGAGAAAATTATTTATGGGGTGGCAAGAGGTGGCATGAGAACTATAAGGGGTGGCAACACTAAGGTAAGCATCCTAACATGGTTCTCGTGGATTCAAGAAATGACACATATTTTGTGTATAAATTGGTTCGCACATTTTTAAATGGTCATTTCTTGAGTTCTACACAAACTTGTAGCATGTTTAATCCGTTGCCAAGTTTAATTTATTAACAAACAATAGAGATTATAGATACCATATTATTATAGATACCAAGCCTCAATGTATCAAGCATGGGTTTAAGTCAAAAACACATAAGTAAAGTTATCAAATATCTTTGATGAAACATAAAATACAATTTTACACAAAAACACAACAAAAATAATTTTAGTATTTTAAAACACTGAAACACTAGACTATACCATAACTGAATAACTAAACATTTTGCACTAACTAGCTAACAAGACATAACGGGCTAACCTTAGAACTGCTTCAACAAACCTGCTGTTCAGTTGTCATATAATTATAAGAAAATGTTGTGTAATAAAAGTCATATTTTTATTGCATTTTCTATCCTGATTTAACATTTATCTGTAAAATATGACAGTAAATTGGTACCGTTGAAATTGTTGCTAAGTTGATAACTGTTTTCAATAGTGTAGAATTGAATAGTCATTAAGAACAGAAATAGAAATTAAGAATCCCTGCTCTCTTACTGACACTCTCTTCTGGGGATGCCATCTCAGCCTGGCTCAAAAAGATATAAGAGACTATAGGGTGAGTTTTTGTTAACAATGCAATCAGGTACAGTATTATTATTCTGTGATAAAAAGCCACACAAAGCTGCATTGGTATAACAATATCATATAGTAAATGGATAAAAAGTTGTTAAATAAATAAAGAAACAAATTATATTATCCATTAACATTTACACATAAAGCCCATTCACTCTACCATCTCTAATAAATAAGGAACAAAAATAATGCCAGCTGACTCATTGTTAATTTTGATTAACAAATGTTCTCGGTTTCAATAAAGCAACATATCAGAGATACTTTTAAAAAATGAAAACTTTTAGCTCAACAGAGTGTAATATAATTTAATATTATTAATATAATTTGATTGATTAACTCTGGTTAGTTCCAATCTGACTCCAATTGTATATGAGATTTAAGCTTATGAGATTTTATTTTGCCAGGCAGATTAAACATCAATTAACAAAATAAAGACATAACATGAATTCGAATTCAAGGACAACAATAAATGATCAACAAAAACAGGGTACAAAGTCAAAATCATACCTGGCAAATAAGGCACACAGCTGTAATTGTAGTTGTGAAGTTCTGGTTACAGAAGGCTTCCTTGGCAATATAGACACACCGAAATGGTGCGGAAGTTCTGGTTACAGAAGGCTTCCTTGGCAATATAGACACACCGCAATGGTGTGGGAAGTTGTGGTTACAGAAGGCTTCCCCGAGTCTTTTGCCAAGCCTCCTTATACACACAGATAAGACAAAGAGTCATAAAATCTACAGCCAATTTGGTCTGGTATGTTCTTGTGACCTAAAGGGGCACCCCGCTGGAATAGTTAACACTACAACGTTCAGGTCTCCTGGAAAAGACACACCCATGACAGGAGTGTTTTTAAGTTTTAAGCCCTTAACACTACGTCCCACAATAATAGAAATTAGATCTTTTTACCAATCACACCATAACCTCAAAAATGATATCAAACAGGAAAATGAAAGATCAATGACGTCACACTGTATGTTGCACATGTATGTTCAGTGAGCTCCATTGATCTGAGCTTAGAGGGAGGGGGAGAATGAGAGGTAAGGGGGAAGGCAGATGTGAAATTCAGGGTTTCAGTGCCACATGGGGGAAAGCAAGGAACAATGGCCTGGGGAAAAAAATCAAATAGTGTTTTGTTGTTTAACGATATGTTCCTTTAGCTAAACTTAACATTGATCAATAGACCAGCTGTCTTACAAGGGAAACATCAAACACTAGCATAATAATCTGCTGTTTGTGTGCTACTTGTGCACAATGTGTAAATTAGCTGTTCTGACCACCATATGGTAACACTGAGACGTTATAGTGTGGTAACTAACTGCACCCGCGCTCATAAATGTCAAACTCGTGTAGTCGCAGAGCAAAGCGTGTGATTATTTTATTGCTGTGTTATGTTATTACCACAATGTTATGTTTTTGGTTTCAGTTTTATCAAGCGGTACCTACACTTTGTAGCCCAAGTGTTTTGAAAGCAGTTCTGCTTACCCAGGGTCTACACTCCTCTCTCATCTCTCTCTCTATCTTCCTCACTGTGTTTCTGTCTGACGGGACTGTTTCTTTATTTTGTGCAGTTTCTCTGCGTGTAACGAAGCCGGGCTTCCGCGTCAGCGAGGCGCGCAAGGACTCTTATTTTGATGTTTTGCTTCTGTCTCACCTTGATGACGTCATTGTCCTTTTATGTCACTTCCTGGTTTTGTTTGATTGTTTGCACCTGTGTGTAATTGATTACTCTGTGTATTTAAGTTCCTGGTTTTCTTGTAGTGGTGTGGGTTATTGTTGGTGAATCTGAAACCATAATTAAAGTAAAAATTTAATGTCAGCACACCTCTAGGAACAAACCGTGAGAAGGCAAATTTCCAATCCCATATGTTATAGGGAGTAACAAAAACACAACCCATAAACATTTACATTCAAAAATACATTACTGTCCAGTTTAATTACATTGAGAACAGTGCTGAAACATTTTAAATCTAACTTGCACACAATTTGACTCAATCAGAATAACAGGCAGCACCACCAAAAGTACCAGCACCACAAATAAAAAAAAGTTAAGGCCTACACTCTGATGAAGGAAAACTAGACCATTCAATTTCTGTCCATTCACTCTTTGTCCATATTATAATTCACTTATTTCTGCTACATCTTCCTCTGCTTTATCAGATCTTTCCTGATCCTGAGAATCAGAGCTTGTGTCTTGGGAATCAGACTGCAAATGGGTCTTCTCCCTGTAACAACAACTTGTGAACCATGCAGTTCTGTGAAACATTATATTTAAGCAAATGTAGGTCAAACAATATTAAAAAATTAATTATAAAAATCGTATTAAAAAATTATCATACATGCAAAAATCTGATGACATGACTTTGTCATCAAATTTAGCTTGCTGTCGTATATAGTCAAGAATTTCTCTGTGGTATGTGCTTCCAAAATGTTTCTAAATTTCTTTGTCTTCAAACGCGTAGAATTTACAGAAAGCGCAAGTAAAAGCCCACCTAAAGAAAAGCATGTGCAGTAAATGCAAAATCAGTGAGATCAAAGAAATTTGCATGCAAAACACTTTGACCTCAATGCAAAATTCATTTGTATATTGTAAGGTAAATGTATAATTTAAAGTAGCGCATAAATTCATATTCCATAGCCTCTCTACATATATCACAGCACCTCTCAAAACAAAAACATGTTCTGCCTCAAAACAATGTTGAAATGACCAAACAAATGCAAACAGACCTAATTATTATTCAAAAAAGATTCCTCTTTGGCAATGTATTGTAATTGAGAAATCACTGCCTATTGAGTTTTTCTCTCGATATCTTCTCCGTTTCTCTCTGGCTCGAACTTTCTTACCACGCTCTGCACTCAACCGATAAATATTATATTAATGCTTATAATAAATTATGGGGTGACATTTTTTAAACATTTTTTCAAATGCTATGAAAGTTACACACCATGTTCTCCATCTACTTGAACGAAATGCAACAGCCCTGTGGTAATCAAAAACTTTAATGTCATAGTACTGATTCTACTTCGGGAACTTTAAATGTGAATTCTCACCTTTGAAAGGTTAGCCCCTATAAAGAGAAAAATAAACATCAGAAGCACCAACATAAGCCACAGTTTTTTTAAAGTAATTTGCACAGGTTTATTAGCGAAAAATTAATATTGACAATTTATTTAATGCTTGGACCAGCATAGTAACACAACACATACCCACACAGCTGCTTAAGCCAGAAACTGCTCTGACTATCCTCTTTTTTTTAACCAACTTGCAAGGAGGTACTGGTTTGATCATCTTCCTCTTGGTCCTTCGAAACACTTGAGTGCCTGAGTTTGAGAAGTTGAGTAGTCTGCTTATGCGAAGAGAGAGACTTTGACTAGAACACTGCAAAAAAGAAGAGACAGAGGCCAAATATATAACTATATATCACTTCCTGATAAGTAAACACTGTAGCACTTTCAAAATATTGCTCCATTTGCTTGATTGGTCTAAAATGTCAATTTCATGTGTGTGAGCTTGGGAATGGGACTTCCTGTTTATTTAAAAAAGGCAAATAGTGTGAAAATCTGAGAAACCATAATTATAATTACAATGCAGCTAGAGTCAAAGGAAATAACACATTATCTTTAATAACATATAAAAAGTCTTGCACTGAAAGACAGCTGGAGTAATATTTCAACAATGTGACTGAATTAAACACCACCAGACTTACTCCTACTACTTGTCATCTGTTCTTAGGTACAACAGCATCTCTTCCACAAAAGTTTCTTTGCATGTACGAGTGCATGTCTCTGCCCCGAGATCCGATTAGTGCCGGCCTTGAATGGGAGGGAGAGTACAGACTACAGGAATCTGAAAGTTTAGAAGTGGAGTACTGACTCTCTCTGCTGCTGTCTGAAAATGAAAACCTGGATCTCCAGGAAGACATGAGGCAGGGTCTGTCCCGGTCTGAAGCCCAGGTGGATAAATAGGTGACACTATACTCTGCATTAGAATTATCATGAAGTTTATCAGCATATCTGAGGCAAAAAAATAAATTACAGAAATCTTACAAAGATTCCCTACAACTACAGAAACAGGGAAATATTTTATTTTTATCGCTTTTTAAAAAGAGCAAGAAAACAGGAAGTTTATCTAGAACTTTTACCTGTCAGAGCCATTAGTCTCAAATGGCTCTGTGGATGCAAATAGTCCAAATAATGGCTGGCTGTAGCATTTCCCTGGACAGTTGGACAAGTGAAAGTGATTATTTTGGTGTACTCTGAGAATGTACCTTTATCAAAAACAATATCTGAATACAAATAGCAGAACATACTATGAGCCCGAAATAAGGGAGTTTTTTAATTTCTTTACCTAAATTTTCAGCTAATAATGGAAACATTTTATCTTTATCATATGTCCTTTAACACAGTGTGTACAATGTCATCATTTAAGCTATTGTTACTAAAGGGAAGACATGTTTTATGGCTGATCAAGACAACAATGTTCTACAATTTATTGTTAGCCATCAAGAATTACAAAAACATTGCTCTATTGTTCTAACATTTACTTGTAATTTTAAAAAAGTGAAATCAGAAAAGGTGTTATCTATTGACAATGCTGCATGTGTTTTTGAAAACTGACACAATGACCACTTCTGTTAATAGACACAATATAGACACAAATATCTGCCAAGCAGAGTGATATATGGTCTATTGCTAGTTGAAATGAATATTTCTTGGCCTGCATATACAGTGTCGCAAATTTTTACTAACGATTTTACATCACCCTTCACAGTATACACCTACCGTTAAACTGGACATACAAATCTGTTTCAGGTTACGAAAAATGATGTGTTGTCTGAACGAGCATTTAGGCATATTTCAGGTTAGATTGTTTCTCGCCAATCTTTAGACGTTCAACAGGTCAATATAAGAACTCGTGAGCACTTTTCCTCTCCGTCCTAAAACTGTCCTCAAGTTATTCAGTCTTATTCAAGTTTGCACCAGATTTCTGAGAATGCGGCAATTAAAAAATCTGTGCTCGCTAAGAGTTCTAAATACTTGCATATTGTTTAATAAGCTTTAAATAACCCCTGCCATAACTAATTCTTTAACTAATTAGTCATTTAATCTCATTTTACTAATAGTACCGCGCAAGTTTTGACTATGATGACTCGCCCAATTTACAATGCATGCTCGTTTTAAGGAATTGTTTATAACATGTTGTTTTCCAAGTGCAATTTCACTTTATACAAATGTTTCATTACTTACCACATAAACACACGAGAGTCAGTCAGTCGTACCCCATTAAATGAAAGCGGGTGTCACTGAAATCATTCCCCTGGTAACAACCTAAACAAGGTGAATAAAATGTTAAAGCTCTTTGCAACGATGATGCTACTACGTCTTTTCTATGGAACACACAGTTATCTTTCTCCAGAGGGCGCTAACAAGGAACATCTTCCGTTGAGTCGCGTTCAAATCTTAAGATAGTTATCTTACTGAAGACATTGTATACAGTGTATAACGAACGAGTATACAGTGTATAATCGTTATTTTTTTTTTCACATTGATACCTGCGATACAAATACAATACACAAGAGTAATCTCTATTAAGAAGATTAAAAAGATTATACAATTGGCTTTTACAGTGATTCCAAAGTACTGTAATTGGTCAATCCTCATAAACGCTGTAAAAGTTTTAAGTTCCACGTGACAACGCTTGTCCTTCAGGAGCGATCTGGACAATTATTTGCCTAAAAGCACACAGAAAAACTTTAACAACCATTAAATTGAAATTAAAACTATAAACAGTTACAATATGAGAATTACTGTAGCTCTACTAATTAGAGAAAACTTTGGGCTGACGGACACTCCACCGTTTTATTCTGTGTCTGATAGTCTTTACTGGGCCAGACAAAACATTAAGAAATGTAACATCATTGTAAATGACAATTAACAATTCTACATATAATCCACTAAAATCGTTGGTAAAATTAATTTGAACGTTTCTTTATTTTATTTCAAATATATTATTTTGCTTGTCTTTGAATTATCTTTCCGCCGTTCATTTAACTATCAGCAGCACAATAATGTTAATAACATGAAATATTGTAACAGTTTAAATTGTTATTAACTTTCACCACTAGAGGGAGCACAAACATAATATACGGTATACAGATCGATTGTCGCTTAAATTCACTGTTTTGAATCTTTATTTGCGTTAAAACCCAAACTTATTTTGCATTCAAACTTTACGTTTTTACACAAGTAAAACTAAACATGTTAATATGTATGCAAATTAAATTTACTTAACGTAAAATGTTTATTTTCTGCACTGATACTCTTTATAAGATGACGGTACTCGATTGATTATATAAACGCATTATTATTATAAGAAGAAGAAATTCATGAAATAAACTTGACTCTCTACAAGATACACACCAAACTCCATCTTGACATTCATTTTTTTTTTTTTTTTTTGCAGGGAAATACAACGTACCGAACGGGGTCCATGTAAACACCACAAATCACCTCAACGTAATAACCGAAAACTATAAAAAACGTCAATAATCCTAAAATGAGCTAAAAACCTATTTTACTGGGAGTCGTGAGAAGAGAGTTGCGACACTCCCATAGACTTACTACCGTTAACTAATGCGAGCAACACAACAAATACAACCAGTCATATGTTTAAACTTTGAGAACCAGATGGCCCCCTGGGGGCCGCATAAGAAATTTCTAGTTTAGGAAATTATTTTAAAACCTGTATGCAATCAGGATTGTTCTTTGTAAAATATTATGTATTTAAAAATAGAAATATTTTTTAAAAATAATAAAATATTTTTATTATACACATTTTTCAGAGAAATAAGGATACAAAGAGAATTGATGTTCCGGCATTGTATAAAGTCATTTGTTTTTGGTATAATCCAAAATTCTTAAAGTAAAATCATAAATTTGACAATGTTTTCGTCATGAGTTTTCTTTTGGGGGGCCACAAAAGGATTCACCTTAAACAAGGGGGCCTCCTGCTGAAAAAGTTTGAGAACCACTTTGTTAGAATACAGTGATTGGTTTAAGCTGCACAACAAAACTCATGGTTATGGCTCCATGCACTGGTTTCCTCTTTATAGACCTTTATCACACTTCCTGCTTCCGGTAGGTGAAGCGGTGTATCGCTACTTCCAGTACCATCGCAGCGCAGTCAGAACTAATGGCTGAATCCTTTTGCTGGTTTTCTAATTCTGAAAAAGGACACCCTTATCCCAGTTTTCACAATTTTCCTTTACAAAAGAACTGAGGAAAGCATAGGTGGAACTAATACAGCGGGATGAAGGTCCTTTTAAAATTTGATGCGGGAATACGTTTGTGTGCTGTATGTATTTCAAAACTGATGATGTATGTTTTCTACAGGGTGACCATTTTAAAGATTTTTTGAAATTTTGTAATGTTTAAGTTTGTTTTTGTTATGTTTATATTTAAGTCTTAAACTTAAAGTTGAGAACTTCTGGAATACTGTAACAAATTTGCGTCCACATACTGAACACAGGAGAGCACAAATACCTTTAATGAACGTTGTTTCAGTGAGTAGGGACTAGAGTATGTTAGCGCTAAACTTTCCGTTTATAGGAGTCCTCATTCTTTCTTGTACTTATACCGTTCTTTTCACAATATCTGACGCTGCATGCAAATGAAGGAGGAAAGTCATCACAGCCTATTGGCACCTGGTAACTTTAAACTCATCCTGCTAAAAGGTTAAAAACGTAGTCTTGATTATAAACGATTGATAACATGACTGTGTGGCATGGAGCATTGTCCTGCTTAGAAAAACGAATCCTCAGAGTTGGAGAACATTGTCAGAGCAGAAGGAAGCAAGTTTTCTTCCAGGACAACCTTGTATGTGGCTTGATTCATGTACGCTTCACAAAGACGAATTTGCCCAATTCCAGCCTTGCTGGTGTGGCCCCAGATCATCACAGATCCTCCACCAGATTTTACAGTAGGCGCAAGACATTGTGGCTTGTCTAACCGTTAGATGACCAGGTGTTGGGGAAAACTGGACTTATCAGAGTCCTCTACGGTCCAATCCTTGCGGTCTTTTGCAAACCTCAGCCTGGCCTCTCTTTGCTTCTCATCGTTGAAGGGATTTTATCTAGCTTTGCATGACTTCAGCCCTGCCTCTAGAAGCCTGTTTCGAACTGTCCTTGCCATGCACTTCACCCCAGCTGCCATTTCTTTTGTAGGTCATTTGATATTATCCTACGGTTTTTGACTGACATTTGAATGAGTTGGCAGTCATCTCATTCAGTGGAGTCATTTTTGCCCTCTACCGTATGTAGTTTTGTTGTCCCCAGTGACTGCAGCTTGACCTTGTTCTTATGAACCACTGTCTTTGAAATTTTAAGATGAAAGCAACCTGCTGCTCACTGTATCCCTCTGCTAGTAAAGCCAGGATTTAATCCTGTTCCTCACTTAACATTTTCCTTTTCAACTTTTGGCATGGTCAAGGATCTACTAACAGTTTTTGCCATTCAGCCGAAAAACGCAGATTAAGTCGCTGCTGCTTGCTGTCCCATTCAAACTGGTTGACTGTGTTGATTTGTTTAGAACCATTAAGAGCTACACAAAGCATGTTTCCCTTTTAACTATTTAAATGCCCCATCAGTTCTTATTTTATCACTAATGACTGAGCTTTGTGTTCCCTTGGGCTTCACACGTAAAATATGTACAAATATTTTGTTCAGTTTTAAAGTTTATGTATAATTTAAACTATATGTCTTTGCACATTTAAAGTATAAAATTTTGTACAGTTGGAAGTTGTGCATTTATTAGAGGATCTTTTTGTTTTTATAGGACAAATTTATAATGTTACTATAAATGTGTTTATTTTAAATATTTAAAAAAAACCAAGCACAGTATATTCTCAAAGTATTTATTATATTAAATAGTACAAAAAATAAACATACGAATAAGAGCAAAGCAAGCTAACTTCATTCTACTTTCCATCACAAAAGAAAGACTAAACCAGGAAGGGATGCATTAGACTACATTCAAGGCTGAAGATCAATACACAAGGTAGCTTGCTGAGAAATAAAACAACATCTACCACTATTTCAGTTGGAATGACCAGTTAAGTGTTTTGTGTACCTTAAAACACACAATGTATATTTTAGCGGAATCATTTGAAATGACTTTGATCCACATCAAACTAGGCCATAAAAATGATAAGACAATAAATTATTTAAACTATACATAAAACATTTTCACTCAAAACATGGTTTCTCTATAATTTCTTCATAAAGTTATAAAACCTACATAGTAATTAATGTAAATCAAAGCACATTAAAGCTCTTTAGAATCACCTTTGTGTTATCTGTAAAATAAAGCAATAATGTGTTTATAATTATTATTTATCAGACATGTATCAAACATGAATGGTTTCAAAGCCATATCTGGCAAGACAGCAACAAGTCTGAAGATTCTTAAGGGGTCACAGCGATACCAATTACAGTTCTGACCCTGCGGCATTTCAAGGGGATAAATATAACAGTGTGGTTAGAGTAATTCCATAAAATGGCTGTGGTTAGAACAAAAACAATTAAAATGTGAGGTTAGATTTTTCATGGTTTGTCTTGAAATGTTATTTTAAAATAATAAAATACAGCAAACATTATTCAAATTATTTAATAAATATTAAATGCCATGTCTGCATAGAAAATTATGATTTGACCAACTGTTCCCCAATCTGGCGTCTCATCGTTTAGTATGTCAATATATTAGTATATATCACCAAACATTATTGATACCCTTTGAATTCCAAGAGAACACTGCTCCACCTAATCTTGATATAAATCACTAGGTTATAAATGATTGTTATGGTTAATGATTATAAGGTACACTTTAGTTTCTAGTTATCATAGCTTGATAACTTCTTAACCATGTGTTAGCCATTTTCTCTATGGCACATTTGTTACTTTCTAAAATGACAGTTTGTTTTCCTATAGAAGTGATGACATACTTTGGATGAGCTTTCAGAAAACAAGTTATGCAATTTCACAAATAAAGAAGAGGAACTGAAAATTCTACCTATAGAGCTGATTCCCCTATGCACGTATCAGTGACTATTGTCCATTAAGAAATGAAAAGTAATAACTAAGGTTTAGATTGGAGTTATCTAACACTTAATCCCAACAATGGAGCGATTAAGTGTTAATTAAGTATTATTAACACTTAATCACTTCACAAAGTGTTAATGTGAAGTGAACATCAATAACTGGCAAGTCACCTTTCTGTGCAGTTGCCTCTGACTGCATGGGCATACACAACACATAGTATGAAGCTTAAAACAGTGACTTACATTATTTTAACTAACTGTAGGAGGATGGTTGTCTGTACACATTTACTGATGTTAGAATGTTTATCAGGACAGTATGTTTACTGTACATGTCAGCTGGAGGTTTGTGAGCAGCAAGGACCATTCATGTATGTACATTATAGACCTGTCCCATCATAATATGGTTTTATACAAAAATCATGCACAAGACATAAAGTGACTGTAACTTGTTCATTACTTCTGTAACCCAAATGAAACGTTTTTTTTATTGCCAAGACTTGTTGTGCAATGCACATTATTTTAAGTATGCCTCAGATAGATGTGGCTGGAAAAGCATTGGTGCATTTTTAATGTATGGCACTGTTACCTGTTAAAGAAATTGGATTGATAGAAACTGAATAGGTGGACAAGATTTCATTACTGAAAGTCAAAACAGGACAGAACTAAATTGTGCTATGAAATATACAATGCTACAGCATTTGGATAGCCTCAGGTCTAAGTCTGTACCAATGTGAACGTTTAGGTTTTAACCTAATTGCTTTAGTTTACTTTTCTCTGCACCCAGGTATGAGTTTTATTTCATTGAGCTAACCAGGTAGACTCCATTTCACTTTTTCTTTTAACACTTTTGTCCAAGAGTTAAAAATGTCTTTTGTTCTGGGCTTACCCAAAATAAAAATAAATACAATCATTTACTGCACCACAATGCAGAATGTAATGCAGACTGTGCATACAGCTGGTGAAGACAATGATTAACAGAAATGGTAACAGTAAAATCTGATTTATAGCTACATCGTAACATTGCAAAGACATCAACAAAAACATGCAGAAATGTTACACAATCACACTCCATTAGCAAAAGTAGCATTGGCTTCCTGACTGATGCTCTCTTTGACTTCTAGGGGCAGTGAGTCAAAAAGATGGTCCTCCACAATAAGGCCATTTCGGCGCAAAAGTCGACATTGGCCAAGTTGTGTCGGCAGGCGATCCAGGCAGTTCCCCTTCAGCTCAAGATGAGTCAGCTGTAACAATTGCCCAGTCTTCTCTGGTAGCGAAGAAATGCAGTTGTGCCCAAGGAACAAGGTGCGCAACTTTGTGCATTTGAAGAGCTGCTTCGGCACCACTTCTATCTTGTTTCCTGTAATTGCAAAATACTGAAGATTCTGGAGAAAACCCACCTCTGGAGGAATCACTACAATGGAGTTATGACTAACATCCAGGTATCTCAGTTTGAGAAGATTAAACAGAGTAACAGGCAAAGTCTCTAGTTTGTTATGTGAAAGATAGAGAAACTCTAGGTTTTTGACATGACTTATTGACAATGGAATGGAAATAATTTTATTGTGCCACAGTTTAAGGCAGTTAAGCCGTTTGAGGTGCTGAAAGCTGATGACCTCCTCAATGGTACGAATATTGTTCGATTTCAAGTCCAACTCCTGCAGGTTGGTCAAACTAAATATTGCATGCGGTATCCTCTCCAGTTCACAATTATGCAGTTCAAGTTCAGCAAGGTTCATCATCTTTTTCAAGCTATTTAATACCACAAGTTTAGTACCATCATTGTGTACCACAAGTTTGATCAGATGGGGTGATAAGTCTGTAATGTTAGTTGGGATCTTGGTAAGGTTGCTCTTCAGATGTAGAATCTTGAGATGCCTCAGGTCCCTCAGGGACTCTAATCCTATCATTTTGTTATTGTCAGAGTTCAAGTTTCCCACCAAGTACAACTCTCTCAAGTTCTTCAGCATGTAAACCCAAGTGGGAATCTCTGCTACATCCGTAAACTTGACATGAAGGCACCGGAGGTGATCGCGTAGGAAACTGAACGCAGTCTGTTCGACTTTGGCGGGGCAGTGGTAAAAGTGCAGTTCATGGAGGTTGATCATTTGGGAAATTTTTGCTGTGATACGTGCCTCTGGAATAAGCTCTAGTTTTAGGACCTCTAAATCAGTGAGGTCAAACACTGCATCAGGCATTCCTGAGAGCATAAAAAGATGCAGCTCAAGTTTATCCTGTGCGTTGCGAGTCACATGTTGCCGTAGTTTCTCAAATGTCCACTCATGATTTAAACTAATTTCCCGTAGTTTGTTTTCACTTACTTCTGAGAGAAAGACACCAAATCGTTTAGAGTATAACTGGTCGTACTGGTCCACCATGTGAAGGAGGAAAGCAAAGTCATTCTTCACATCTGGAATATCACTAAAACTGCTTTCCTCTCTAACCTTCTCAAAGGAGTACTCCTTAAGGGGCCGCCTAAACAGCCAAAAAAGTGTGTAAATGCAAACCAAGCCATAAACAAAAATGAGGACAATGTAGCTAACAAGGAGCTTTTTCAACATGAAAGCCATGTTATGGGTACATTTAAATTTGGTGTAACCAGTTAAATGTTTAATGTCTGGCTCACAATCATGGTCAAAATTAATGGACGTGACAAATGTCATGGTGTAACATAGGATCAGAATAAATTTTACAGTTTTTATTATTGTTTGAGCTACATACAGTTTGTAGATCAAGTCACTGTCCTCAACATGTGTGCGAAACTTCCTCACTTTCTCAAAAAGGGCTTTAGCTTGCTCTCCATCTTTTTTATCAAGTATTGTCATACTTGGAACTTCAATGACTGGTTTCTCTGCAGAAAACTTAATGCCAGATTTTGAAAGCATGGGAGTTGACTGATTAGGACTTCCTTCTTCACTGCTGGTGGAAAGATGCTTTGGTAATGTAGAGGCTCCAGTAAGTCTCTGCTTATTCTCTTCAGAGTCTTCACAGGCTGTCTCAGACAATGCCTTGGTTGTCCAAGGGGACTCAAAACACTTACCCAAAATAGACACAAAATGCTCAATTTTGGAACTGGTCTTTGGATATTTGAACCAAAAGTTACTGCTTACCATAAGTACAATAGTGTGAATGAGGGCAAGATACGGAAAGTACTTTGAATACCATGGGAGGGCAACATGGTAGCACATCTGATTAACAAAGACATACTGCTGAAAATCCAGGTTTGTGCGGAGACCTGTAGGCTGAGGCTGCCTAACAGCAGATGAGTGCGGGAAGTGTATGCGCTGGACAACACTGTCAGTTTGTTCTTTGCCTGCCAAAGGTGCAGCTGCCAATGTCACATGGCCACCCCCTGTCCCTGAGCCAAAAGCTTTTTCTGGTGGCTTTTCCATGGTCACGGAATTGGGGTCCTCCCATGATTCCAGAACAGGAAGGCAAACCACCTGATCTTTGGTTAACTGCATGGTCCCGGCAAATATGGCCAGCATGAGCATGACCACACCCAGGTAATCCATAAAGACGTCCCACCATGGTTTCAATATCCGATATGTTGGCTGTATGTCATTGAGAGAGGCAACTTCTGTGAGGGTAAACATTCCTGAATGAACGCATAAAAAAACAAGTATTTAGTATATAGTATACATGTAGTATATAGTAAAATACAGATTAATTTCAATTTTTTGTTCTTTTTCTTTGGGTTAACATTAAGATCAAACATCCCAATGTTAAGCTTCCTGCCGTGTCCAATCCAGGCTTGTCACAAAACAATGTTTCATTAAACAAATGTACAATTGCAAGAAGTGGTCTAATACACCACTAAAGATAACAAATGTCTCCTATTGCTTGGAAGATATCCTAGTGTCTCTGCCCTGTATCACTTACCACAGCAGATCACTTGATCAGTGCTCAGGCACAAAAGCACTGCATTAGACTTCCTTATTAGATTATCAGTCTTAGTGGGCCCCTACTTTAGTACACAAGGAAATTAGTGCTGGGGTGGTAAGCTTGGCCAAAGACAATGTTATTTTTAATATCAAGTTGAAAAATCCCACTAATATTCCATCTTTTTGCAGGGGTAATATTGATGTAAGCAGCATGTCTTTTACATTGCTAGGACTCATAAACATCCAATAGCAAAGTAAATGACCTTTTCACTTTCAAGGAACAATTGACTGAATGTCAAAATAATTAATTACCTTGTGTTTTACTTTGCCAATCAAGCTGATATTTGTATTAATTATACGTGTCAATGTTTAATTAAGATAATATATTATTGTATGATTGAGTTATTCTCCTTGAAATAATAAGTCAGATTACATGTGTTGTTAGTTAATACATTAAATAACATTAGGTTTTATTAAAACAACATTTCTACAATTTAAACTGTGAAGATTTACCATGTTAGTAAGGAGAAGAAAGTTTTAACAGCCTCCAGGACCTGCTAACAAAGTCTAGACTACCCAAGACAATCACATTCCTTCTATTCATCACACCAACTATTCAAGTCACAAGCACTTTGTTCTTTTGCTTTGCATGTCCTAAAAACTTACTTTCAAGTCTTACACTGGCTTTGATGTTAACATGTCAATTGTAAGGAGTAAGTTAGACTCTAAGAGGGATAACAGACAGCTAATAAAAAGGGGCATAAAACTAAAAATACATTAAACGTATTTTAGACTTATTTTAATAGACGTATTATAATAACTGTGTTAATACAAGATAATACAGGGATTGTTTTATAGATAAATCTCTTAAAGGGGTGCAATCCAAAGGAATTGGCCTCAGCTTGAAGCTGTAACTGTATCTGACTAGACCATCTTTTTTCCTCTACATTAATTAGTGTCTAATATAGTGCAATTACACAACAGCTTATTTAGCCAAGTCAGATTGCCATAAACAACAATTACTACTTTGTGTTTTGCCATGGAGTTTACGAAGCACTCAGTTTCTTAAAAGGCACACAAAAAAAATTGTGTGACTTATAAAAACAGATAAAGATACAAAGTTAGGTCAGATTCTGTCTGGATATTCCATTTAAAGTGATGTACTTTGATCTGTTATTTCATAAGTTTAAAATCTGTAGAAAATCTATTTCTTTGATGGTACTCAAATGCTGTGAATAAAAGAAAAATCAGTCCTCAAAATTAAAAATTAATATAGGTCTATCAAATGACAAAATTTAAAATACAGCCACAAGCTAGACTGTGCTTCATCTGAAGTCACCTAATAAAGTTAAAGCTCAAAGAGTGGTAATGAAGGACTCCTTTACAACAAGACTTCAGAGAATATCTGACCTCATGGCTTTTCCCACAGTTTACCCAACATAGTTTTAGCCATCAGTTTCCAAGATCTACAGCTGGGAGGTACATTTAATAGTTACACAAACTGTAGCTTTATTAGCTGGGAAAACAGCTTGTTGCAAATGGTTTGAAGAGCCTGTTTCAACAACAACCTGTTTCCGTGCAATAACACAAAAGTAAAAAAATAAAATAAATGTACTGCTTTGTCAACCCCATCACAACAGTATAGCCTTCACTGTACTAGCATTTACAGACACTTAAGATACCTTCTGATAAAAGCTTAAGCATTATTACAAATGAATTGTTCTGGATTAATCGTATGTCCAATTCTTCAACTACTCTTATTATTCAACACATGCATACGAAGGTCCTTCATTAGATATGTATATAAGCCATCATTCTTCAGACAGCAATTTATCATATGATAGCTGACATCACTTCCCGTTCCAAATGGTGGGTGGGGGGTGATGGGAATGCTTATGTTTTACTTATTAAAAAGCCCTTTTAACACTTTAAATACAAGTTCAAGTGGCACTTTGACAATAGCATTTCAGAGTGCTTGGGAAACCTGTTGCCTAGTCTCTTGTGTACTGGAACTGTATACCTCTGTAATTTATATATGTTTCACAAAATCATGTCAGAGGTGTATACACTGTACTTACCTAAAAAGGCAATATATAATTTCCAGTGAGTACTGTGACCTCCACTGTGACCACAGATGTCATTTTTCTCTTTTTCTCTTGTTACATTATATTAAATAAAATTGTTTCTGTACAAACAAATACATTTTGTACAACAAAAAAGGTGTCTAAAACACCTCATCTGTAAAGGCAAATTTTCATTTTGTTTCTAAAAAAATCATATAAAATAATCATTTGCTAAAAAAAATACGTCTCCGCTCAATAAATCAGGGTTGCACAATGTGGTCATTCACTAATTTCTCAGAGGTCCATGGCGATGACAAGTTCCAGTGTTTAACCTCACTTGGGTAACACAACCCTCACCCACAAAAACAGTTACTACCACAGCTAACCTTACTTGACCTCAGTCTGAGCTTTTATAATATAACTAGGTCATGGTTGCTGCTGTTATTCTCATTCGCTGGAAAATATGACAAATCTGGTAACCAATCATATCTCTTCATGTTATCTTGCAGATTTCATCAGTGTTGGGGTAACCATATGTGTCCCTGTGGTATTTTTACATGTACAGAAACGCTGGATAATTTGCTAGGACATCGTTAATATCCAAAGTCTTCTTGTAGGTCAATGAGATGTAGAACTGAATGTAAAAATCTGTTCATTAATGACACCTGCTCAATCAAATGAAACAATCTGAATAAGGTCAGCCAAAAAAAAGTGTTTACTGCTTACTGTGCATTCATTGGTAAATCCCATATTAATAAATGTGTCTCAAAATGACAGCAAAAAAATGGTAAATCTAAACCAAACCACATGATTATATAAATTTGCAGACTTTGCAAATGACACGTGACAGCACAGGCTCCAGATTAAACCCTTAATGAAGCAAAACATTATGAAACTTAATGTTTATCAATATCTCTAAATTGGTAAATATTAACCTGTGCACCTGTTTGTTTTAAACATCTTGCTTCGAGTGCGCTAAACTACAGACCATCTATATAAACACGACCTTAGTATAAGACAGAGCACTTAAGTGTATGCAATATTGCAGAAATGTCTGCAAAACACGTATATACTTACTGTCTCACACAAACGTCATTTACACGGGCATTTGAGAAATTCAGCCATGTAGCCCATTAATTCCTGTTAAAACGGAACACATTTAATCCAGTTTCCCTTGCAGTAATGGGGACACTGTTGTAGAAAAATATGCCTTCATCTCGCGTAAGAAACGTCATTTGCAGCGGCGTCCATGCCATTATATTTCAAAACCGGATAAGTTAAAGCATGCGAGTCGCTATTTTTGAATGACACTGCTGTACTTCCTGATAACGCATAAAGTACGAGTCAAACGCTATTTACAGGACCGAACTGGAATATTCCCTGAATGCAATCCGGTGTATTGCCATGCCTTCTTGGCTCTGTAAAGATTAACGTCGCTCACAAGCAGGAAATCAACGTAGAAATGATTAAACTGTTGTTAGCGGGAAAGTGACTGTACAAAAGGGCAACTTACTAATGATTCACCCTCGAGGGCTTTTTACACACGTGAGGGTGCCCGCTCTTCTTGTTATTATGGTACAGTCAGTGCCGGGCGCACAGCGGCAGAGTCAACCAGTCTGCACCAGTTTGTTCCGCCACCTTTAAACCGCAAACGCACATTTACAGACTGATGTACTTACCTCAAAGCAGAGCTGACGTTTTAAAAACGCCAAAGCGTCTACGATTTCCATGCGTGAGAAGTAATGAATACTTAAAGAAATGTCTGTAATAAACAGAAATACAGTCAGATTGAGGAAGTGCATGTAGGCGGAGCTAAAGTTTACAGAAGGATTTACATGCCAAACACCTGACCGGCGTTCTGAAGTTACTAAGCAACCAAAGCCAATGATTACACTTGAATTGTTAGCATGTTGGTTTACCTTATACAAATTATAATTGGCGAACCAAACGTAATTAAAACAGTTCTATGTATTTAGTTTAGGAAATTGGTCAGATATTTCACCCAAACTGAAACATTTTACATTTAATATATTGAGTAAAATTAGCATCAAATTGACAAGATTAAGCATGTGTAGACCCAAAACGGGTTTGGTTAACCTTTAAACCAAGCATTTATGATAAACCAGCTAAAATGTTATACTCTGTAAATTACCTCAAGAAATTAGTTATTACCCCAATCACCTGAAACCATGACATGGACAACTGTGTTTGTGCATGCGCATAT
>JAZGTJ010000361.1:72871-129624 GCA_036877575.1 Botia almorhae
CAGGAAGTTGCAGCTCATAAAAAGTATGAATGAAAAGTTGACACTTACTCCATCGTGCTAAGTTGATGGCTGCTGGTCCGAAGAGCTTCTGTGAGCGCTGTAAACCGCAGTGGACGAGTTTTCAATTTAGCAGAGCATTGTCTCACTCTTCTTCATTTGATGTCGACGCCGATCGCTTACACGATAAATCGTTCAAAAGTTTCGGAGAACAGAAGAGTAGCACGTCAAACCAAACACTAGCCGAATAACATCAGCCGGTATCCATCCGCCGCCTCGCCCTTCAGCGCAGTCCAAACTAACGGGACAAGTTCAATCCGAACTTCAGCCAGAACTCCTTACATCAGTAAACAGATATCTGTGATTTTAGGATTTATTTATTTATTTATATTATGATTGACTCCATAAGCGTTTCAGCGTTTCAATGTTTGTTTCCTTGTTCTCTTTAGAGATTTGGTCAAATCGAATGATTATTAAAATGGTCCAGTTTGAAAAATCCGAACTGTATATGTATCCTTGCACACAATCTAAAACACCGAGAGCCCTTTAAAGGACTATTTAACCATATGCGACGGGGAAGGACACTATATTACACTACAGACATGTAACTCTCATTGCAACCCTGTTGCATCAGACCTGCTGGAGTGTTGCCCAAGTTGAAACTTTGTTGCCACATTTGTCCTGATCCGTTTATGCTTTGGACATGTATAATGAGGCTCCATATTTAAGGCTTGGCTCGACCATTGTTTTAAAAAGAAAAAAAAATAATGTCATTCCTGTGAAATAAGACTGATCCAAAAACACCATTAACATGTTTTGAACACAATTTTTTTTTTCATTTTCATTTCCAAATGTCACAGTTTGCAAGCCATGTTAGAAACATGAAATACTACAATGTGTATGATATATTGTTTTTATTTGTGACAAATTGATACAAATGTTATGACATTATTTTCTAAGATGTATCAGGTGTAAATGGTAAGAAACAGCTTATGATTAATAATGCAAAATTCAAAAAGCATAGATTTTTACTATTAGGTCACATATAAAATTTCAGATTACACATTTGATTATTTTAAACTGACAAAACCTCATGCCTGGATTTATTGTACACTTGTTCCTCAAAGTAAAACTACTGTGACTGACTGAATCATTTGTAAAAACTCTGTAAAAAATGCACAAATTTTAAACATGTCTTTTAGTTTATGCTTATCTTCAGTTTACAGTCAACATTTACATTCAGCGCACGGAATGATCAATACATACATACATACACAAGACACGTTTAAATTGCATTTAAAATGTATAAGTGCCCCTATAGGTGAATTGTGTTTCAACTCATTTAAGCCATTCTGCATAGTTTATTATTGTATGTACAAATACAATATAATTGCATATTGTAAAACAGATGAGATAATCTGTGTGTGTTTTATTTAAATAAATAGGGTCATTTTCAGAATCCTCAGTGGCAATTGACACACAACCCTAGACGAATGCCTTTCAGAATTATCAGAGAGAAAACAATTTTGTTTCATATTTTACAGACTTCCCCTCTTTATTTCATTTTATTCTTTGTGATTTGTCATCATTAAAACATTTGCAGTAAGAATAGCTGTTTTGTGATATCCATCCTTGCTTCACTGCCATGAAGAGTCTGCTACATTGATAAAGGTTACACCATAATTTCATCACCAGCTTGCAAAGAATCCTGCCTCCATTAATGTTTTATGTTCTATCTAGGGTAACATTAGAAATGCACACGTGGGTTGTAAGAAATTCTGTTGCTAAGGTGCCAGTTTTACTCTTACAACTGTAATTAGTGGGAAATTATGATAATTTTCCTCTAGTTAAAATGGTGCTTAAATGAGAGAATATATCAAGGCTGAGTAATCAGTTTGGGATATTTTGAGACCAGAGTTTACAGCATAGATCCACTGTGGGACAGTAGCTGTTCAAATAAATGGCAGTATTTACAAGGTGTGTGATTAAAAATCAGGTGTTTAAAATGAATACATTTGACTTGTCAGTGTAAAACATACAGACACAAAACAATAGTGTTTTGAATGTCATTTAATTTGATCAGGTACAAAAAACGGGTTCAATCAGGTCAAAAAGTTTTATAATTAAGTTATTTAGTGTGAAAAAAATACTAGAGAACTTGCTTTAGTACAGAAAGAAAATTATACAAATACATATATTTAAAGAAAAGCTGTACATACATAGAAGTCATAAGATCAGTAAAGCAGTCCAGGCACTGTTAACACCAGATAATTGTTTTGTACATTTTTACACGTGTTGACCTTGGAATAATTATTAGTGCACTCAATTACCACTGGAAGGAGCCATTTTACAAAGATGAAGTTTGAAGATTTTGGTCCCACTGCTATGTGTCACTTATGGCTGTGGTAAGAGAACTCTAGCCTCCACTTTAATTATACATTTTGCTTCCCTGTTATTATTTAGACCTATTTATTTTGTGTATTTTTGCTAACACACGGCAGTATCATAAGTGCAGAAGTTCCAGATACGCTGGTGTAAATTCTGCTCAGTCTACAGGTGGAAGTGGTTATTATTTTCTATATTACTTCGTCGTCATCCTTCTTCTATGGTTATTTTGTCAGGGGGAGAAAAAGTTTTATTTATTATTATTATTATGATTGTTTTTACTGTAGTCATACCTCGACAAGCTGGAGATATCAGTGTAACAGTGTAAATCTGCATTCTGTGTATAATGACATGATACAACGCAGTATGAATTTTATTTATTTCTGTAACTACTGTTTGCTGCTGTATTTGGAATTATTTTGCTCTGTCTAAAATAAAAGATTCAGTTTAAAATTTAAGTTCTGATATTCTATAAAGTCAACAAAGTCTATAAGTACAGATGTCCAGATTTAGTAGCTGTTTGTGGTTTATAAAGGGAAATGTTATATAATTTAAAAAAACTAATTATTTTGTATTATTTACATTTGCATTATATAATGTACAAATACAAAGGGTATAAGAAGTGGCACAGAATTTTGGAAGAGCGACATCCAAGTTCAGGCATGTAAACTACTGTAAAGGCGAGTCTGACAGCTCTGTTGTCAGCTTTTAACGGGTGACAGTCAAAAGACTAATAGATTCATATGGTTGGTTCAAGGTCTGTGCCATGTGCTTATTTACTGATTTCTTAAGAACCCGTTTTAAATGACTAAATACTGCATCCATTTACTGTGTTCACTTTAGCTTAATTAAACAGACTATTAATCCTCTCAGTACTAAAAAATTGATAGTCAACAAATATAATTTAGATTTTATATTTTTAAACAACCTTTCACAAACCACAGAAAGCGTTCTTTTCAAACAGCACTATATTATATAACTTCAAATGCTAAACTTCAACCGAGCACAATGATCCAGGGAGAAAAAACCTTTGCTTCTGGCATATACACACCAGCAGTATTCCTCTGATGTACAATCTCATAGAACCATCTGAATTATAGTTCAGTAGAATTATTAGTATTATTTATAAAATGTCTCATAATTTGTCTCATAATCATGTTCATCCATATACTTCAAAATGCGTCCCTTCTACTCCACACAAAAAGTGTGAATTTAGTTTTTGTTGTTTATCTGTAATTTATGCTTTTTTTGTAACTTTTTTGTGTTTTCATGTATTGTTTTATTGTTTTCGTAGCGACAAACAAGGAAATAAACAAAAAACTGTCAACGGTGAGCAAAATTACAAAATAGAGGGATAATTTTGATTCTTGTTTCATCTTGTACCAGACAGTGTAGCTCAAATGAAGAAGGTGTGCCCTAATTAGGGAGGCGTGTCACAACGCAATATTTGTGTTAGAGGTTAAAGTCTGAAACCAACAATTATGCATCAGATATTATGGAGTCAATGAGGAGTCAGCTGAACACTGGAGCACAGAGTTCCTTCTGTTTGTGATACCTGTTAAAAGCTAACAGATCTATTTCTTGTTTCTGAAGTCATTCCCAGTTGGCATGTTGGTTGGTAAATAAAGCCACTTTAAAACCTTGTTTAGCAGGATCTTTGAGAAGGTGCACCTACCACTTATCTGGTTGGTCGGTTATTGATTCACCAAAATTGAGAAATTTGTAGGTGCAGTATTTTAAATCTTTAAAACAAAAGCATTTCAAGGCACCCGCCTAGATCATTGAAAAACACCTATAGGAATCCACACCTTCTAAAGCACAGTAAGCTTTTCTAAACAATTTCAAGTAGGATATGATCATACTAAATGCCATATTTACTTATAATTAGGTCTTTTATTGAGCACAATCATGCTATCAAATGTTTCAATATATTTTAAAGCTCGGTTTTAATTCTTTAGCATTGTCTTCAAAAACAACACGTTCAATTAAATGTAGTTTAATTTCCTGCACTTTTATTTTTTGTAATGGTTTCAGTGCCCTGCCCTACGACATCTGTTGTTTTCCTGCGGTACATGTCATGTTAAGCCACATCTTATGTGATTGACAGCAGCTATCAGCCTATAAAGGGTACAAATGAATTAGATGCTAATTTTTGTCTGTAACCTTAGAGTAGACCATACATGAAGATTACACCTATTATGCATCTACTTAGGAGACAGTGGGGTTAACCCACCCACAGTTAACCCACCCACAATATCCAGGCAACTGAATGGTGACTAAAGTTAATTTTTGCCACATTTGATATTTAATGACTGTTTTGCAAAAGCAATTACATTAAAATACAAAATCACATAATATTGTGTATAAATCCACATGGTTTGGTTAGCAAAGTATTACCCTTTAAGTAAAAAGCAAAGTGCTGTCCAAAATGTCAGCCTACTGGTTGTAGGGAAGAATGAACCAAACATTCTGGATAAAGTTGAGCTGTTAATTTGCCATGAACTTCTATTAAAAAAACTAGTGAGAAGTTTTAAAAATTAGTTGGAAAATTCATTAGAACATTGATCTTAAACAACCTCATTAAAGTGATGAACAAATAACAGGAACTTTTCACTTTATTTTATATATTCTCCTTTTGTATAAATTCAACACAAAATGATTTATAATGTTGATAATGAATTTAAGTTAAACATACCCCTAGATGGCTCTAACTGACTAACTAGCATCATTTTACCCCTGAATTTTGGTGAATTGAGGCAATGGAAAGGCCATATGTTTGCAGATTTTGTCATTCTTTCTTTCTTTCTTTGCTGTTCACAACTCCAGTAGCTTCATCTCATGAATCACTATCTTGTTACGTAACATAGGAGGAAATTAATATGTTGGATTTAATTCATTCAACTCCTCATACCAGTTGTTCAACTTTCTTTGGCCTGTTGGGGTAGGACAGGGAGTGGGCAGTGGTGTATAAAATGCGCACCTCTCATCAATGCTGTGTGTGACTGCTGGACCAGCTGCTCAGGATGCGGGTGCTCGGAGCGCTACTCATGCTGCTGCTGCTGCTACAGTGTGATTTAACAAGTGGAGCGACCGATCCGTAAGAACATTTAACATTATTCTTTCCAAATATAGTGGATAACCGAATACAGACCCCGCAGGCCCATAGCTGTCTGCTTTTAGCGAGCGCTGAGAAAGTTCAGAACAAGTGCACACACGCACCTCAACTGCTTATGAAATAGCTTGGATGGCTTATTTATGATATGCTATTAAGTTTTTATATAATATTTATGCATTTACATGTACAGTATACTATTTATACATTTGTGCAAAATATACACTTTCAGAAATACATTTTTGTGTACCTATTGTGATTAATATTGTGATTACATATTGTGATTACACAAAGGACCAAAGGGGGAAAAATTACACTTCGGTATCCGTCTTTAAGGAACTTTAATTTTGTTGTTTTATAATTTTATTTTTTATAATTCCATTTATTTAGTTAGTTGAAATGCACCAACCAATTTACATAAGCAACATTTTCCTTTTTTACTGCTAGTACAGTCATTCCTACAGTCACCCAATGAGCTGAGCAGCAGAGAGTTATTACAAGTAGTATTACAAGCATAATAGTACAATTACAAGTCACTCCCACATTGTTCAACACAGCATGTACACACAAATCAAGCAACATAGAAGTAATGTTTCCTGTGTGTTTTGTTTTGTTTTAGTATATACTTTGTGGCGGTCACTTCCCAGGCAGTGAGCGGCACTACAGAGACACTGTGTGTACATGTCCAGGAGCCCAATAAAGCCCTTTCGTTAGTGGTAACATTGAGCTCAGAAAAACGAAATCTGACTATTCTAAAAGAGGATTCCATTAAAAAGGATTTCTACCAATGTGCGTCCTTCCAGGTCAGAATAATATACCTGTAGCTTTATAGACCAGAGATGATCTCCTTGTTTGTCCTATAAAATTGTGTCTGCTATATTTGTATCTGAATCTTTCAGGTCCCTGTAGTTCATACAAACTATGTGGCAACTGTCAATGTTACAATCCGAGGGCGTATGATGTTCCTAACCAAAACGACCAAAATTCTTATAATACCTTCAACAAAACTCCTTTTCATTCAAACAGACAAGCCGATCTACAAACCAGGAGAAACAGGTAATACTATTAATAATAGCTATAACTATCAATAACTATTACTACTGAAAAGCTTCAATTGTTAGTTCTCTTTCATATTTATCAAAACTGTCTGGGGTGGATTTTAAACCATACAGCTGTATAGCGATATTCCCACTATTTATAATGCTAGTTTTCTGTCTTACCCAGTGAAATTTCGCATTGTGTCTTTGGATTCCAATTTCTTCACTCACAATCAAAAGGTACCATTTTATTTTGTTTTAACATTCTTAACAAAAGACTGCCCTATAACGTTCTATTTTTGCCAACAATAAGAAATTGTTTGATGATCTGTGAAACAAGTGTGGACAGATTTTGTTTGAAATTCATTTGTATGCATGTTTAACTGAAGCTTTAGATTATACAGGCTTTATCTTTTAGATAAATATTTTAAGCAGAATGCATCACTATACTTACTACACTAAACTGAAATGTTTTTTTGCAGTTTCCAACCATAGAACTCCAGGTACAGTGTAAAATCCTTCAAGCAGCTGTTCACGGTTTGGTACATTAGTTACAGTAAATTATTTGTAGCTTTGCTTGCAGTTTGATCACTCTGTAGGTTTTTGTGCCACATCTGTTTATAGGACCCTAACTCCAATCGCATTGGTCAGTGGTTAGATCAGACCACGATGAATGGCATTCTAGACCTGTTCCATCTCACAACATTGAAAGCCATTGAGGGTATCTACACCATCACTGCATTGGATGAGAAGAACCAACAAGTAACACAGAATTTTGAAATTAAACAATACGGTAAGAACTAGAAATCAATATAAGTTCACACACTTTTATTTAATTCACCAGTTAATTTAATATTTTTTATTATTATTTAATAGGTGATTTAGCAGTTGATAATTTGTCCTTGTTTTAAACTCATTATTTTTATTGTTTTTTTTTTGACTGTGTCATACTGTAGTTCTGCCAAAATTTGAAGTCAACATTAATATTCCACCTTTTGTAACTAATTTGGACAAGGAGTTCACACTGCAAGTTTGTGCTAAGTAAGTGTTTAGTTACTTTAGTGTAGAAGATTTTTTTATAATCAGCTTTTTAAATTAACCCATTATCAAATTCTGTAGATACACTTACGGGAAGGCCGTGCAGGGGTCTGTAACTGCTGAAGTGTGTAAAAAAGTATATTATAATTACGGAGAGTATCGTCGAGTCAGACCTGAAATCATTCACTTGCCTGAAATGCAAGAAATATGCAAGAACTACAACATAACGGTTTGTTACCACCTTAATGACTTATTATACTTATTATTGGTTACTTTCTGTTTGAATGTTTGTTTCTTTAACAGTTACAAGTTAAATTACATATGATAAATGAGTTGTCACAGATTAGTTAAAAACTTAAAAAACATTTATGTAAAATCTTAAGTTTTAAATATGAATGTTAAATATTTTAGTAATAATAAAAATAATAATAATAATATTTTAAATGTTACATTTATAAATTGTATATAATGTTATATAAACAACATTTCCGACAAGCTTGCTACTGTTTTTACTGTCGCATTACAGTAATTACATGTCCATATTTTCTGTTTTAGCTTGACAAGACTGGCTGTGGATCTCAGGTTATACGTGTGACTGATTTTGGTACTAAACGAGAAGGATATTTTCAAGTGAACACCAAAGTTGAGGAGGAGGGAACGGGTAAGAGTATAGAAAACAGCTGTTATTTATTTTAATGATCCTGAAATGAATAATGGAACATGGTCTTCTGGTTTCTAGGGATAATTCGGGAGGTTACTGCCACAGCCTCATATACCACTAATTATGTCACCGTTTCCTTTGTGGATGCACCACAGAGATACAGGCCGGGGATTGCTTATGAGGGAAAGGTAATTGTTTGAAGCAGAGATCATGTTAATAAGCAGCTAATTATGGGAGTAATCAAGTAACCAAAAACACAGATCCAGACCAATACCAAAACTGCTAAGACCCAGATCCAGTCCAATACCAGAACTGCTAAGACCCAGATCCAGACCAATACCAAAACTGCTAAGACCCAGATCCAGACCAATACCAGAACTGCTAAGACCCAGATCCAGACCAATACCAGAACTGCTAAGACCCAGATCCAGACTAATACCAGATCTTCTAAGACCCAGATCCAGACCAATACCAGATCTCCTAAAACTAGATCCAGACTAATACCAGATCTCCTAATAGCCAGATCCAGACCAATACCAAAATGCTAAGACCCAGATCCAGACCAATAACAGAACTGCTAAGATCCAGATCCAGACTAATACCAGATCTTCTAAGACCCAGATCCAGACTAATACCAGATCTCCTAATACCCAGATCCAGACCAATACCAGATCTTCTAAGACCCAGATCCAGTCCAATACCAGATCTCCTAATACCCAGATCCAGACCAATACCAGATCAAAACCTAATAAAATTGAGCCCAAAGCAGCATTTATGGGAGGACCCTGCTTATTATTGAGCAAACGGTTAAATTTGTTTTTGAATACTCACTCCACTGTGGAGTTTAGAGTAATAAAACACTCCTTACCCATCAAAGCTGGGTCTAACAGTTTGATTAGGATTGGAGTTTGATTATGTCTGGAGAACAGCGGGTATCAAACCCCACAGTCTACTTGCATTTACACTCACCTTTATAAAGCTTATTATCATACCAAAACTCTCCACATGTGCTTTGATTTGACAGGTTCTGGTCAGTGATATACACTCCAAACCGATGAAAGGTCAAACAGTGTATCTCATCGCAAATTATGGCTCTAAAAATGTGAACGTGACACTTATAACAGACATCAATGGTACAGCCTACTTCTCCTTCAACACCAGAGACTGGTCAAATCAATCTGTCTCTTTACAGGTTGGGTTTTTTTTTGGTTTGTTTTAACCAGCTAGTCAGTGCATAATTTATTTTTATTAATTTCTTTATTCATTCATTCAAGGCTCAACACAAGGAGGATAAAAATCAGTATTTGCCTTTATCAACAAGTTATCAGGCAGCCTATCTCTGGTTAAATCCATTTTACTCTAAAAGCAAAAGTTTCCTGACGCTGATGACGGCATCAGGTACGCTGAGTTGCGCGACCGATGCAGTTGTGAAGGCCAGTTACCTTATTCAGGGCAAGGCACTGAAAAAGGGGCAGAAAACTTTGGATTTCTTCTACATGGTATGTTTCATTTTCCAACATCTTTTTATCTTTATCTGTGAAGTGTTTCTGTAGCTCAGTTGGTATAGCATTGCGTTAACAGTGCCAAGGTTGTGGGTTAGATTCCCAGGGAGCACGTGTAAGGACAAAATGCATAACCTAAATGTGTTGTGAGTTGCTTTGGATATGTAAGTGTCGGCCAAATGCATAAACGTAACTTCTGAAACTTTACTTTGTTTTCATTTAAGTAAAATAACATGAAGTAGTAGCCCAACTGGTAGCACCATACCCAAACAGTGCCAAAATCATAGTCTGGAGTCCCATTTAACTGGCAAAGCTATACATTCAAATGCGTCTGCTAAATGTAAAAACAGCAATAGTAGCAGCTTTTGTACAGTACTTTTTTGCCCTGTGTGTTCCAGGTCTTGTCCAAAGGCAGCATGGTTCAGAATGGTCGTGTTTCTGTCAAAGTGCAGTATGGAACAGGTGGGGAACTAATTGAATCAGAATAAACACAATTTGTTCTGATAGATTTTGTACAGCTGCATTTTCTTAAAGGCTCGTTTACTTTCATTTCACAATTCACAACTGTTTCATCTCCCTTTCATAACAGAAAACAAAGGCAAACTGAAATTCACCTTAAAAAAGACAACAGTCCTGCCTCCATATGTACAGGTTGTGGTGTACACAATTCTGCCAAATGGAGAAACAGTAGCAGACAGTTTGGACTTCCCCATTGAACAATGCTTGCCAAATAAGGTCAGAAAATACTGGATGAAAACCCAGTTCTAATTTAATATGCCCCTCACCCTTTCATACAGATTAAAGTTTATTCATTAATCATTAATCATCTGTATTCCAACAGGTGTCATTAAGTTTTTCATCTACCACGGCGCTGCCTAAAGATTCAGCAACTCTTAACCTGAAAGCCCAGCCTGGTTCACTGTGTTCTGTGCGGTCCATTGATCAGAGTGTGCTGCTGTTAAAACCAGAGGCAGAGCTTAATGCAGACTATGTACGTTACATTTACTACATTAACTACTAGATAATCTCAGTGAAGATTTTCAGAGATGTAAAATAATGTCTCAATAATCTACAGGTTTTTAAAATGCTACCAGTCCAAATGTTAAGAGATTATCCATATGAAGCTGAAGACTATGAGGATTATCCCTGTATACGTCAACCAGTAGACAACGTCGAGGTAGACGTGGAGGAGCCTCAACCCCTGAGGGAAAAACGTTCACGCTACTTTTACCCTTATTACAATAAAAATGATGCCTACAGCATGTTTAAAGTAAGATATCTTATTCCCAGTCCAAGCAACATCTCCGGTTTCCATCCGCAATAGTTTTCAGTCGTTAGTTCAACCGAATATCATAGCACACTTACTATGCATATATTAATGAGACAATGCTTGCCTTTCCTAGGCAATTGGTATCAAAATCGTTACCAACTCTGATGTGAAAGAACCTGTTTATTGCTATTATTATGGAGTGCCGAGGCCTATAGGTAAGTAACTTGATAATTTTTGTGTTTAGGGTTTAGAACTGTTATTTATAAAACTTGTATTTATTAGAACTTTGTCAAACTTTTATTTATTGTGTTTGTGGTTTTAAAACTTTTATTTATAAGCTATCAACTTTGCAGCAGGTGGTGTTGTTCAGCCAGATTTAGCAATGATAACTACTGGTGGTTCAATTGTGGAAAGTCCCGTCCAAAATACAATCCGCAAGTCATTTCCAGAAACATGGATATGGGATCTTGTACCTGTGGGGTGTGTATAGCTTTCGATAATATTAGTGCACAACTACAGTGCCTTTCAATTATACAACAAGTATTTTTCACTATATTTATATGAACGTATATGATTTCATTCACTAGGAAGTCTGGATCTGCGACACTTAAAAAGACTGTTCCTGACACAATCACTAAATGGGCAACAGGGGCTTTCTGCACGTCCTCTGTTGGTTTTGGAGTGGCCCCCAGCACAAACCTCACTGCCTTTCTTCCGTTCTTTGTGAGCCTCACGCTCCCCTACTCTGTTATCCGTGGAGAAGCGTTAATCCTCAAAGCCTCTGTATTCAATTACCTCTCCAAATGCATTATGGTGAGGTCCCTTAATATTCCTCTGTACCCACAACTGTCTAACATTCAGTGTCTCCTATTGTAGTATGACATGTTTTGCTTGTCCTGCAGCAGTTTTGAAAGCTGTAGTAAAACATCCGTAGTAAAATTCTACTGTAGCTGTTTTCTGTAGACTGCCATTGTGAAGATCTCTGTGTTTTGTAATATAGGTGAAGGTCACATTGAGAAGTTCAAAGGAGTTCACAGCTCTGCCTTGTAATGGTTGCAATTACACTCAATGTATTTGTTCAGAGGAGAGCAAAACCTTTCAATGGACTGTGACGCCCTCTGAACTGGGTAAGACAAACACAAACAAAACCAATAGAAATGTAATTTGCTTGCACCAAACTGATTTTTTTTAATGTTTACTTTGTTAAAAAGACAGAATACTGGTGACAGCATTGAATGCAGGTGTTTCTACTAGGCTTTTTAATTCGTTTAACCAGCAGGACATCCCTTGGTGCACCAGCTTTTTTAGAAAGACCATGCTAGTTGACCAGCATTTGTTGTTGGCGTACCATATTGCTATGCTGGTCCACCAGATAAACCAACACAAAACCAGTTTAAACCAACATGGAAATTCGTGCTAGTCTAAGCTTGTCATTTTAGGGTAACCATATATTATAAAAAAAAGTTGATGTTTGAACCAAGGTCAAACAGGTTTTTCAAGGGCACTATTATAAAAGCTATTTAAATGTCCTAATTTAAATAAGGCCTGGCTTAATCTAAGCACTGTTGTGAAACCAGACCTTTTTTATGTCTTAATTTAATTTATGTCCACTCCTGAATTTCACAGCTTTGTTTATCATGGGGGGTTTTATGTGTACATAGCTGTTTTGTTTTATTCAGTTTACCCAGAGGCTAATGTTATTGTGTACTAGCTTGTGAATGGATGCTGTGTGCATGTTACAGGTAAGGTGAATGTTACAGTGAGAGCTGAGGCCGTGCAGACTCAGGAAAGCTGTGGCAAAGAGGTGGTGACAGTGCCAGAAGGACGCCGTATTGACACTGTAGTGCAGTCATTTCTAGTGGAGGTCAGTGCCAAAAACAACCTTTCTAAAACCATATGGGCCAATAGCGATTCTAACATTCTAAACCATTCGGGGAAATAACTGTGTAAAGTTCTGGTGTCACTTGTTTCTGACTAGCATAGCCATGCTTTTGCATGCATGGTCTTTCTGCTAGCAGTAAACAAAAAGTGATTGTTGTGCTTGTGGCAAACAATCTCGGTCTCTATAGAAGAAACGTCACAATAAAACCCTGAATCAGAAAAATGTTGCATTTGTTTGTTTGTTGTCAATAATCAACCAAAGCTGTTATTCCATTTGTCAGGCAGAGGGAATAAAACAGACAATCACTCACAATGAACTCATCTGCTTAACAGGTTAGTGGCATTGTTCTGTCACTGTAAATCAATGCTGGTTAAATGACGGTTGCGGGTTCAATACTGTTTAAGCTTTATTGACATCATGTGAGACATGCCATCACTTACCACAGAAAATAACTCAATTCATCCTTCAGTTTTCCTTCATACTTTGAATCAAACTCCCACTTCTAAATGCTCAATTAGGAGAATAGCACAAATATTTATGCAGTAAAATCAATACACTATTAATATAAATGTTCAAAAATATGAATTGCCTTGCTCTGTAGCATGCTATTCTATAGAGCTTGGGCTGTTTGGAAAACCAAAACATTTCTTTATGCTGGCTAGGAAGTCATCCGTGTTTCCTGTATTAGCGCTGACATTGATTAATTTGAATTAATTTTCCATTAGGCAATCAAGTAAACACAACTGTCCCTCTTAATCTGCCTGGAGTATTTGTCAAGGATTCTGCCAAAAGCTTTGTCACTGTACTGGGTGAGTTAAAAAGATGAAATGTAAAAGCAGCACATGTACCCTATAATATGTGAGTGTATAATATAGGCTATACTTAAAGTATTAATAAATATTCACCCGCTCATTAATAGCTTGGATAGTTCTATCCATTTTCCACACTGTTTATACTATGTTTGGTTTCATGGGTAGAACTGCTATTGATAGTTGAATGCTCATGACGGTTTGCTCCACAGGTGATCTGATGGGTGGTGCTCTGAAAAACATCGCTAATCTCCTGCAAATGCCTAGTGGCTGTGGAGAGCAGAACATGATTAACTTTGTCCCCAATATTTACATCCTTCAATATCTGGAGAGCACTGTACAGCTGACTGCTGAGATTTTGGCACGAACCAAAACCTTTCTGGAGACCGGTGAGAAAAACGATAATCTGCCAGAGTTGTGAAACAAGATTTTGTTATGTGTTTAGAGGGAGCAATATTAATCCATCTTATAGCAGTTTTGGCAGACTGTAAAGGAGACAAAACCATTTCAGTGACCTTTAGTTTGTAATTACTATCTCAGCTGTAGCATGCTCGCCATGCTCATTAAAAAAATAGACCTTTTTGAATAAATTCCGCATCCAATTTAGTAAAACTGCACTTTCTTGAGGGCTAAAGATAGTTATTCTTCTGATGTCATCACATTGTATATACAATGCGTCAAATCAGTTTTTATTGAAATAATTATAATTAATACATTAAATAATTAAGTTAAATTAATTAAATATTACTTTCGCTAAGAGTTAGGGATTTTTTATAATATATATATATGTGTGTGTGTATTTGAGATATTTAAGATTTGGGTGAACTCTTTAACTGAGCCTCATTATTTACTTGTTTTGCAGGCTACCAGACAGAGCTGACATACAAGCATTATGATGGATCTTACAGCGCGTTTGGTAATAATGATCCTTCTGGGCAGACCTGGTGAGTCTGGAAAACAGACAATGAAAGCATTCAGTTCTATAACTGTTACGACCTAGATTAGGGACCAATATAAAAAGCCATTCAGGAAAATGAAAAACTAAATGTTACTAACCAAAAGTTACTGCCAACAAACAAAGAATTTGTAAACATACAAAACTTACATAAGGACTGATGAGCTAACAGTCTAAACTAAAACTCTTAAACTCCCAAGAAACACAAAAGAATATACTAGAACGATTTACCTACACTTTCCCACTGTTCAGTTTAAATAAGCAAGTAACACACCATCTTATATATAGAATATGTATATATCACTTTAAGTGACAGTGCAGATAAAAGTTATTTACAGCTGTTTCTATTGGCTGTGTCCTCAGGTTAACCGCATATGTGATGAAGAGTTTCGGGGGGGCAAAGAAGTATGTATTTATTGATCAGACACACATTGACCAGGCAAAGAATTGGTTGAGTCTGCAGCAGCAGGAGAACGGGTGCTATAAATCAGTTGGGATCCTCCACCACATTGATATGCAGGTGAGAACAGGAAACTGCTAAAAATATCCGAAATATATGCTGGAATATCAGCGGAAGGCATTTTGTGTTGTGACTGTTGACAGCTCAGAATAACTGAATTTTTATCTACAGAGCTGTTTGTTGAAGGGAATAATTGTGGGGTGATCGTATATTATAGAACATAAATACATGTGTGTGTTTTCCATGTAAAGTATAGCCGTGACTTGTTTGTGTACTATTCCAGTGTGTGTTTATGTTGTATCTCTCTCTCTCTAATGCTTATGTTTCTCATGCCTCTCTGCCGTACTCTTGTCTCACAGGGTGGTGTCAGTGATGAAGTCACTCTCACCGCATACATCGTTGCAGCTTTGCTAGAGTTGGGTGTTAATAATTCTGTGAGTACTCAAGACTCTAGTCTTATCATACGAATTTTAATAAATTCAAGGCCTGTTTCATGCTCCATTGTGTAACCTTGTCACTCGCTGCATGTTAACAGGTTTTAACGTAAGTAGAGATTTAACACTGAGCCTGGTTTTGGCCAGGCGAGTGTAACTGAAAATGATCTCTAATCAAGTGCCTTGCAAAAGTATTCATACCCCTTGAACGTTTCTACATTTTGTCACATTACAAACACAACCTGAAATGTTTTTTATTAAGATTTTATGTAATAGACCAACACAAAGTAGCGCATAGTTGTGAAGTGGAATGAAAATGATACATGGTTTTAAAAATTTTAAGCAAATAAAGATCTTAAAAGTGTGGTGTGCATTTGTATTGAGCCCCCGTGCATCAATACTTTGTAGAGCCACCCTTCGCTGCAATTATAGCTGCAAGTCTGTTGGGGTATGTCTCTACCAGTTTGCACATCTAAAGACTACAATTTTTGGCCATTATTCTTTGCAAAATAGATCAAGCTCAGCCAGATTGGATGGGGAGCTCTGGTCTCCTTTGACTGGGCTGGGCTTTGACTGGGCCATTCTAACGCATGAATATTCTTTGATCCAAACCATTCCGTTGTAGCTCTGGCTGAATGTTTAGGATCATTGTCTTGCTGGAAGGTGAATCTCCTTCCCAGTCTCAAGTCTTTTGCAGCCTCCAACAGGTTTTCTTCCAGAATTGCCCTGTATTTAGCTCCATCTTACCATCGACTCTGACCAGCTTCCCTGTCCCTGCTGAAGAAAAGCATTCCCACAGCATGATGCTGCCACTTTTTTTGTGTTACTTTTCTGCCACACATAACTGTTTGCTGTGTCCCCTACATGGCTTCTTACGGGACTTCTTATGTCTTTCTTTCAACAATGGCTTTCTTCTTGCCAGATTCTACCACCTGAGTTGTGGATTTCTGCACCTCCTCCAGAGTGACCATGGGCCTCTTGGCTGCTTTTCTGACCAGTGCTCCTATTGCTATGTTTGTCAGTTTAGGTGGACGGCCATGTCTTGGTAGGTTGCAGTTGTGGCATACTTGTTCCATTTTTGGATGATGGATTGAACAAACCACTGAGGCCTTTACAGAACAGGTGTATTTATACTGAGACTAAATTACACACAGGACTCTATTAACTAATTAGGTGACTTCTGAAGGCAATTGATTGCACTGAATTTTATTTAGGGGTATCAGAGTACAGGGGGCAGAATACAAACGAACGCCACACTTTTCAGATTTTTATTTGCTTAAAAGTTTGAAAACTGTATATCATTTTCGTTCCACTTCACAATTATGTGCTACTTTGTGTTGGTCTGTCACATAAAATCTCTATAAAATACATTTAGGTTTGTGATTGTAAGGTGACAAAATGTGAAAAAGTTTAAGGAGTATTAATACTTTTGCAAGGCACCCTAGGCTTTTTTGGAGTAACACAAAAAAGAAACAAATCAGACTTATTCTTTAAGGGTGTACACAAACTAGGCACTGTTGCCTTAAACCATGCCCGAACAGTTACAGCATACAATATACAGAACGGATACAGTATACAGTAAATCAGACCACAGTAAGTCCACAGGTTTTAAGCAGCCTGAAGTAGCTACACTTTGAGTTTTTATTGATCCATCTAGTCTGCAATTAGTAGAGTGAATCAAACCTCAGTGACTTAAATCTTGCTTGTCTTTATAAAGTTTACACGTGCAATGCTAAACAAGCCTAAAGTAATGCAGACAATGCAATTAATAGGAATTAATAAAGGAAACCGATTGTATTCATTTATAAACCTTTTGTGTTCTCTCTAAGGATCCTATGGTGGCAAATGGCCTTGTATGTCTGAAGAATGCTTCCAGCAACCTTAACAACATTTACTTCACTGCCCTGCTCTCCTACACATTCACTCTTGCCGGGGACCAAGTGATGAGACAGAACCTCATCGCCCATCTTAACAGTCAAGCCAGGACAGAAGGTTCAGTTCAGCTCTGAAATGATACAAAAAATCAGACATTTTTAAAATTACATGTCTTCTACATGATATGGAAAGGACAGAATACTGAGGTTAAATATGATTTACATTTAAAACATTTTGGAGATGCAATTTACAAAACCACACAATAAAATCATTGTTATAAACTTTCCCTTGACTGAACACTGATGTGTAATGGACTCACCTAATACCTGTTTTTTGTTCAGTTTTAACTAAAAAAATGTTATGGGTTGCATCTTTATACTTATTTCATGTTATGGGTTCTTGCCATTGTTATTTTTAGGTGTTGTACTGTATTGGACTCAGGAAAATAATGGAGCAATGACGGGCTCTTTGGAGGTAGAGATGACTGCCTATGTGTTGCTGGCGCTGCTCTCTGGACCGACATTGCCAGGCTTTGGGCTGGACTATGCTGCTCGCATAGTGCGCTGGCTGACCAAAAAGCAAAATCCCTATGGAGGTTTCTCCTCTACTCAGGTATTTGTTTGTGCTATGTAAAGACTACAGTGGTTGGCCGAATCATAAAGATGGTCAACTCATAGATGTAGTCCTTCTATAACAGTTTTGATGTTTATGTGTAAGAATAGTATTTAAACAAAGTCTGTGATTGGCTTGGCTTTCTCTCTCGTTGTTAACAGGATACTGTGGTGGCCCTCCAGGCACTCGCTAAGTACAGCACTGCTACCTACAGTTCAGATGCATCAGTTTTTGTCAATGTGACCTCCCCCTCAGGTCAGAAATATGACTTCACAGTAAACCAGCAAAACCGGCTGCTTTACCAAGAGAAGGAGCTGCAGCCACCTAATGGCACTTTTACGCTCAGGGCACAAGGCAAAGGCTGTGTGTTTGTGCAGGTTAGTAAGCATGATGGGCTTCCTGAGGACTGAACAGCTACTGAAGTGGATAAAAGTAAAAAAAGGGTTATATTCTTGACATCCGTGTATGTTGTATTTTCCAGTTTGCTTTGCACTACAATGTCCCGCCCTCTGCCGACTCCTCGTCCTTCAGCCTCGTAACGAACGCTACTTCAGTCTGCAGCAGGAACAAGAACTTACAGGTTCTTACACTAGCTTTAACTGTCAGGTGAGCAGCACGGCTGTTAGATGAAACTTACCAATAGGCACTACATGAAAAATAGACACCGCTTTTTATTTATTCATTTACGTATTGCATTTCTTTTTATAATTTATTTCTTAAAATACTAAATAAAATAAATGTTTGCGACCCTTTGCAACACATAATCAAAGACAATATTTTTCACACACAATTTTCAAGTAAAAGTGTCATGCTGGTATTATTCACTCCTCAGCCAACATTTGTTATGTAGAAAAAAACAAAACCCTGTAAACTCATGTAGCACTCTAAAATCGACTGCTTGCAATGAGCCTCGTGATGTATGTCTGATCTAAAGATTATGGGTTGTTACTTTCTGGTTATATGCATTTATTACAATGGCCGCCATGTAGCTCATCTTAAAATGAGTACGCAAAATGATTTAATTAAGTTTATACATTTTCAGAGACATGAAAATAACTATATTCAAATATAATAAAGTAGATAAAGTTTTCAAACCCTTAATTTAGCAGCAAGGTTTGTCAGAACAACCACAGACTATAAACACTGCAATGATTCATGAGGGAGAAGAGACCTGACAAACACATGCAGCCCCACTTTGTGCTTTTATTAAATTATGTTTCATTGTTTTAATTATGTAGAAGAATGACTAATGTATTTTTAACACCGATGTTTGAGGGCAGTAGTGGACCGCTGCAGGGTTGATGCCCTGATTTATTAGGAGATATATTGTTTGTTTAAGTATATATAGATAATATAAAGAAAATCATAAGAGCAAATTTTTAACTACAATAACACCAGAAACATGATTTATTGTGTTAATCAAGTGACAGTCATAAAAAGTAACAATATCAATCTGCTATCTAATGAATAGGCTTACATCTCTGCATGTAGGTGCACTAAATTTCTGTTACCACAAATGCTTGGGCCGTGATAACTAAAATGATGAAGTTATGTACGTAGTCCATTAATTATATTTTATGATTTTAAAAATTACCATTTTTGAAAAAATATACAAGTATGAGCATTACTAAAATTATACAAAAAATACAAAATTTACAGGGCCTGGTAGACCCCCAACAATTTTGTTGCGTTTCATGGGCTAATAGGACATCATACATGTAAATCATAGCTACGTGTTTGTGAACTGTATTTGTGATTATTGGAGCTATTGTGTTACAGATATAAGGGTCCACGAGTGGAGACCAACATGGTGATTATTGATGTGAAGCTGCTGTCTGGATTTGTGCTGGATGATGTGTCTCTACAAGCTGTGAGTGACACTTCAGTCTTCCTTTGATCTCAAGCTCTGCACCCAGTGCTTCATATATTCTTATTGGTCCCTCTGTCTCCATAGCTGATTGAAAACCCAAGAGTCAAACGTCTGGAGCAGAATGAGGGACATGTCATCATCTATTTGTATGGGGTAAGTGTAAACATTATGAGTGAATAACTTGAGGGATCTGTAGCTTTTATGTTTTTTTATTTATTGCCATGTTAGTAGAATTACTGTGAATGACATCAGGTGCGATGATGTTTTTTTTAAGATGAAAAAAGGCGAGGAGATCACTTTTAATCTGAAGCTTCAGCAGGATGTAATAGTGAAGGACCTCAAACCAGCTGTGGTGACAGTCTACGATTACTACAAGAAAAGTATGTGTTTGGTAATAAATCGCTGTGCACTCTTTAAAACCCCGAATTGTTTTTGTTATTTTATTGCAATACTAACATTTTATAGCAATAAGGGTTCTGAGTAACAAGGTTGCAAATTTAGCCTAAAAATATTTGTTTGGTTATTTTATTTACAATATTTCTTGTAACAGGTATGAATGATTGAGTTTAGAATAACATTATATTGCTGTTTCGGGGTGGTACACACAATTGATGTGTTTTAAACGAACTACTTTTCATGCTAGGCTAATTCAATTTTAGATAGCTTTCATTGGATTTATGCCTCAAAAAAAGACGCAAACGTGTACCATATTCGTAAAAGGTATCTTGAAAGGAAATATATTAATGCAAAATGTCAGCCTCTAATAATAAAAATATGAAAAATAATGCAAAGCTGGTTTTGCATTCTGAATTTCCATTTTTAATGATAAAGAAAAGTTGTTTTGTAAATCCTACTGACAGTAATATGAACACAGCATAATTGTGCTTTATAAGACCACATTTAATCTTACCATAAAGAATTTATGCTTTTATCACGTCAGTTTTACCAATGTAATTATGTGTTTTCCCTCTTAGGTGAAGCAATTGTGAGTGAATACAAATCCCCATGTGCCTAAACAGTAAGTACAGTAATTTAAACTCAAATTAATATAAATTCTATTTATATATGTGGAAAAAATGTGCTCTTAAATTTGAATTCCCTAAACATATTTTGAGTTTAAGCATAATATTTAGGGGTGGGTTGCTTGATAAAAAAGGTGGATAAATCACTAGAACATTTATGATTTTTAGATGAGCTGAAAGTGTCATCGCTGATTCCGAGGAGTTTCATGCTGGAATTTTCTCAGACATGGAATTTCCTCAGACAATTTCCTTATTTCCTCAGACATGCAAGATCAAAGATGTGATTATTACTGATTAATACTGACATGTTATTTGTTCTGAGACTTTCTTACCTTAAAATCAGAAATATTAAAATGTTTTGATTAAACATGCTACTGTGTAGATGATCTATGAATGTTAATCAAAAGCCAGATTTGTGACTTCATGATCCTTTTTCAATAATGAAGGTACTTCAGTTGCTACCAAATTAAAGTTTCTGCATCTAGAACGTGTCCTGTCATTTCTACATTTGACATATTTATGCATTAAATTGGCAGGACTTTAAACTGTAAATATAAAGTGGGGGTTGCCTCAGATGCATTAATTATGTCACAGGGAAAATTTACTTTTTTTTAAATTCAAAACAGAAAGATTACAATTTTTTTTCATAAAACGATTTTTCAAGGAGTTTACACATCTGTCCTTCAAAACAGTTAATTATATGTAGTAGAACTGATACATGGGTTAAATGTTCAATTTTTCTAGCTGGTTGAACTGTTTAAGTAAGTTTTAAACAAGCTTGTATCGCTAACACGTTAAAGTCTTAAACTTTTCCTTGCTGTGTTGTAACACCCAATATCTGTATAGTGTTTTCCCCCCTCGGGTCTTTAAATGTAGCACAGTCAAAATGGGCATGAAGCCAAACTGTTTCCGAGAAGGTTAGACGTTTGATATTCCCTTCTTAGCAGCAAGATTTCAAGTTTAAAAATGCCTGTTGTCTTCAGTGATATTATGTTTGAATGCTAATTGAGAATATGCTCCTACTGCTGCCCACTGAAGAGGTGTCAGTTTCGCAGCGTTCCAAGAATTACCAAATAATTTTAGGAAACGATCCCAACAAATTGCATCAGCATGCAACCCTCTTCAGACAGCCTTAAGTACAGTATATTCCAAACAGTTAAATATGTATTGCCTACATATTGCTTAAAGACTAAACTGATACACTAACTTCATGCACTTCTCCAAAAAAGTCTTCAAAAAAGGGATCCAAATTGTATTTCAAACCAGCCTGCTGCAAATGGCTGTCCAACTCCATATTTAGCGATAGCGATCATATGAAAGGCAATATATATACGTTGTGTTAATGTTTTTTAAGATAACATTTTTATACATTCAGTGTTGAAATTGTGTAAACATAAACTAAACTAAAACCAAAACAACCTAAAAATGCAAACTGTTTAAATTCATTGGTTTAGATGGAGAAATATCATAATTTGCATATTAACAAAATATCACATATTTGGTGCCCCAGAGTCTCACAATAAAGCTTTGTAACACAAATTGTTCACTTCCTCATTATAAGCATATAAAGGTTCAGTCGACTTGACATTTCATGATTTGTTTTAAAGGTTACTTTATGAAAATGTTTAAACTGGATGCCAAAATGAACTTTATCTACAAACTTTTTTTGGGTACACTTAACATTCTGTATTTTGGCAGTGGCCATTTAATTTAGTGCACTGCTCTCTCGTCTGGTGTCATGACAACAATGCTATAGCCATGATGCAAGACCTGTGTATGTGTTGCAGTGTTAATTATAGCGGTGAGGGCTACGTGCCCTTTTACATCTGAAGTCCGAGTTCGGTTATGACCTCTGGTTTACACTCTTTTACAAAAGTATGGTTTGTGTGTGTGTTTAGTGGTGACAGACCACTATTTTAGCATATGTAGGAAAACAAACAAAACACTTCAGATAAGGAAAACTGTGACTGTATTTCTGTTCAACATTTTACAATATCATTTTCACCTAATCATGTCATATTCATAGACATTGCACACGTGAAATGAAGACACACTGACTTACGTTCTGTGTAGATTTTTGTCTCATACCAAAATGTTGGTCTTTTTAACAGCATCATGCTTGTTAACAAAGGGAAATATCATTTTATTTCCCCCAACCTAACACAAGACAGACTAATAGCTATAGTCTGCCTGTGAAACCATTAATACTCGAAGAACTACTAAAACATTTGAATACCTCCTTAAATTCACCCCAATCAGACAGAGTAGAACACTCCAGGTCACCATTTTTTTTTTAATTACAGTACACGTCTGTTCACAATATCATGTAAAACAGTAAACCCCACTATATATGTAAGACTGTGTCCTCAGTTGTTTTCACTAGTGTAACAGTTCAAACACCAATAGTGACAAATACAGGTCAATATCAAGGCACTGCATGACTTGCATTATGATGATGTCATTTCCTTTCATGTGGCAATTATTCAAAGCTCTCGCAGACTGGCAGTGATAGGAGATGGCTGCCTCCCTTGGGACTCGAATCAAAAGATCAAGTTATCAGGACTTGGCAAATAGACTATGCTGTTGTATGCTGCGTGTCTGCATACGAGTCATGCACTTGTGTGGTTCTGTATTTAAAAGAATTTGTTGTGAGCACAAAGACACAATGGGAGACAATTAAACTGGAGTCAGTGATTATCCCACTACAATAAATATAGACTCCTGAGCTGGTTGGTGAGCTTTGGTGAATTAAATCCTTGTTTCAGTAATACCAGATTTTCAGTTTGTCTTATACTCTTAAAATTGTCTCGTATGAATGTAATACTCTTTATTTACTTCATTTAAAAAAGTAACATCTTACGTCTTAATACATATCTATCCGTCAAATCATTTTGAACGCTATTCCAGAATGGCTTGATGTCATTTGGCATTTTTCCCATGATGTGTGTGGAAAGACAAACCATGTGGACTAACATTGCAAATAAAAGTCTCATTTTCTGTTGATCCAGACAAGGAAAACTGCAACTTAAAAATATCTCAGATGGCAAAAAGGCATTTTCAACAATGGCAACCGAGCCGCCACCTGCAGGTTCGGTTCTCTCGGTTTTCATCTTCAACCTCCCTTCTGAATCCAGTCAGACATGGAAAACATCCAGTGGATGTGTGTCTGTGCAGCCGAGTGAATATACAATGTCTTCCGGAAACAAAAAAAGAAGAAAAAGGTAGTAAAGTTTTTCCTCTCGTTGGGAATAACAGGTCTGGGTCATTTGAAGTCTCCCTGCCGAATGTTTTTTGGAGTTTTGACATGTGGATCAGAGAGCAGCTATGGTTCTTTATCTCAGTTCATGAACTGTGTGTAGCCCTCAGCCCCTGTCACGATCACGTCCATCCATATTCTCATGGTTTCGGCCGAGGGGGCCACCATGTAGTAAAGCCTGTCGTGGGTTTTCACGCAGAAAGTCAGGGAGGGGTTGGGACTCTGTGCAAAAAGAAAGAATCGCATCAGCAAAGCATTCAGACATGGAACTGCTGTTTGGTTACTGAGGCGTAGTTTTGCTATTTATTAATAGTGTGTCAATTACAAGACATTCCAGATGTTATAATTAACCAATTAATTAATTGCTAATATGAATACCATAAAGTGCATGTGGAGGAATCAAAACACCATGTGCACACAGACATTTTGTTAACTGTGACTTAAATCTAAAATGTTTGTCTTTAAATGTTAATTAAAAACAATTAATAGAATCATTTATTAATTTTAACAGAGTGCCTGTAGGCAAAGCAGCTAACGGGGTGCTTGCTATGTGATAATGTGACATGTGATTAGTTATCCTCAACAAAAACACTCATTATTGGACTCATTAAAAACAACACTCATAATAAGCAACAGGGAAACAAATGATGTCAAGTTATAATAATAATAATGTTGGTTATCATATGGCATAGGCAATTAGATTATACACACATTATGTATTGTCAGCACAAACCCTCAAACATACACTAACACAAGGGTAAAAGTAGCTAATTTACACACAAGTCAAAAATTACATAAAAATGACACACTTGTCATCAAAAACAAGCACAAGATGAGCAAGAGATCTAAACAAAATGCACTTAAAAAATTGGCCCAAGTGCAAATTGTGCAGTTATTCTAAACAATACAACATGAGATTTGCTAATTAGTCTCAGGGGAACATGAGAGTTAGTGTGTGAAAATCTATGAATTACAGGGCAAAAAATCCTTTTTTCTCTCAGTATTTTTGGTTTGTCTCATTTTGTGTTTTCCAATCAAAATAATTAAACATTCTTAAAAAAGATAAATGTACTTTAAGAAGTAAAACTGCATTAGATAATAACACTTCAGAGAATTATTACAGAGAAAAAAATCTGAAATAAAGTTTGTTTCTTACCCTATTACTTTATCGTTTACAGCTTAAACAACATCTTTGAGATTTGTGCTTAAAAACTTTCTCAACTTAATTTTCTAAAAACTAGCTTTTTTTCGAATACAATTCTGCTTGCAAGTCAATCTCCCGTTCCAGGATGTTTAAACATTCTAACTGGAAAACAACAACATGAAAAAAAAATTTTTTTTGCAGAACATCAAACCAAAAGAAAGCAAGCACATGCAGGGTGACGCGCACACAAGCGATACATACGTTTGTCAGATTCAGATTGAAAAATCCTTTCTGTGAACGTTGTCAAAGGATAAGAAACAGTGGGGTGGGGAAAATTGACAGCGGAGTTACAGCATATGAGACGGAAGAAAAACAAAGAAAATAAGCAACCACCAAAACATCAAATGAAATGGTGCAGCAGGACTACAGAACAGATAAACAGTGTGAGACTGTGCTCGGCTTCCTGTGGGTGAGGGCCTTTTATTTAACAGGGGGTCATACCTTTGTGGCACTACGTAGATGATCATAGTAAACCTCTTCTATGGCCTGGAAGTAGATGACACCCTTCAATTTGCTCTCGTGTTTATCTGTGAACATGACAGAAGCAACAGAGCTGACGCACGGTATAGTGATGGTTGAGAAAACAAACGAGCCCTGACTCCCCTCGAGAATAATGATATGGTAAGCACTCGTGTGACCTTGTTACTATGGTGCAACCCCTTCTCTTTCTGTGCAGAAGTAAAGAGAGCGGGCGCACGCTTTGCCGAGCGGCGCGGCTGGGTGATGAGCACGATTTCCTCAGCATTGCGGCAGATTTCATCACCATCAGATAGCGCGCGGACGGGCTTCTGGTTATTTGTATGCCCCTGGCTCACCCGAGGCTATCGGAAATCATGGGAGCCACTGTGAGCTTAAGAATTACTAATTATCCGTATCCCCCCACTGCTGGATTTACCCACAATCCATTCTTTGTTCTGCCCTCATTTCTTTCCCCGACCTCAGGGGGGACGAAGGCGTAACGACTCGCTTGCCAAGGCGCATTTGCATAGTGCACAGTAAGGAGGACGTACGTACCGGCGTAGTAAGAGAAAGTCCTTTTGAGGCGATCAAAGACGAACCAGCGCTTTTTCCAGGATTTGATCTTTCCTCCCATCTTGACGAGGTAGCCCTTGCACATCTTCTCCGTGAGGATCACGTGGTAACACGTGTCCACGCTGTGACCAGAGGACTCGATGTGGGATCGGAGATCAAACTCCTCTTTACGAATAGGCAGGTATCGTGTCATGGGACGCGCCTGGAAAACACAGAGATGTTCCAATGAAATTATTTGATTATACAGCTCACATGTTGGGTTCAGATCTCCGATCCGATTGGACAAGCAGTGTTCCATGAGTGCTGATATGGTGTTTAATGGTACTAGAATGTTTGACTGTTTGTATTACTCTGTTCGTTCCGATGAAAAACTTTTAATATATTAAACATGGGGGCAAAAATGTCGTTTCCCTAAGAAACTATTATACAGTATTTTTAATGAAAACCAATTAAACAGTGAATGTAGCTTTTACCACATAAAGCAATTATTTTTGCTTTATCTGACCAAACATTTAATAAAGTGTGTAGTAAATATCTCAGAATTTCTTCTAAAATCTGCTGTATTTCATAATACTCCATTCTAGGCCTATTAAGATGTGGGATTATATACTGTAGTGACTATTTCAAAATACTATAAATGGACAACACACGGTGTTACAATGTAGAAAAATGCCCTTGTAAAGGTAAACAATGATACTGATAAACAATTTCTGGGAGCAAACATCATGCCGTAATGAAACCATTACCATTAATGAAAACCAACAAAACCATACAGACATTTTTGTTAGGGCAAAAAAAAATAAAATAGCTTTTCATACTGTGTCTGAAAAATGTCAGTCAATAATAAACTTCTTAAGATTCATTTAACTGCTATTTTATAGAGAATGTTCTGTTGTACAATTGTGTAATATGTTGTACACTTTGTGCCTATGACCAAATCACAGCTGTGCAGATATTCGGTATAACAGCACTAATGTGATTCTGTTTAATTAACAGGCATCATCTGCAGTGTTATACGTATAAAGAGATGCAACACAGGGGTATCAAGCTTGACCTTATGGCCCTGATCTCACTCAGCCTGATACATTTAATACAGTAACACAACAAGGTAAACTCAGTAAACTAAACTACAAGATCAACAGAAACACAATGACGTTACACCAGAGATCCGACACCTCACCTGAGAAAAGTTTTTGGCCCTCATTTTCACCTCCTTCTCTATCAGCTGCTGTCTGTGTACCGTCTCCTCCTCTAGTCTCTTCTCCGCCTCCTCTCTCCTTCTCCGTTCCTCCTCCAGCAGAAGTTTACGGGCATGTGCCTCACGCTCCTGCAGGTCAACAGAGTGCTGTTAGAGAGGTTATTGAAATACCAGCTGGGTTTCAGATCAATGGAGACACTTGCCTACTGTATTGATTCTATACTGGTAATGTGACTCACTCTGGACTCCATGAGTCGAGCTTTTTCCAGTTGTGCCTCCTTTAGCATCTTCTCCATCTCTTCGATCTTCAGCGCGTCCATACCACTGGCACTGTAAAGCAAATCAATGCAAATCAAAATCTCCAGTAAATATGTATTATATAACCACAATTCTGCATTTTGCTGACCTCAGAGTCCTTGTAAAGGAATCATGCAAATTATTTAGTTAAACGTGGACACAATTTGCATCATACAATTATGTTTTATTTGCAGGCCCGTTTTGAGTGCGAGATGCAGGAGATCTGAAATAATTTAGTGTGACTGTACTGCGTCTCCTCACCGCTGAGATCCAGACAGTTTTTTTGAAGTACACCCGGCTGCACCACAGCTATGAGTATATTTAATGAATAACTGCTGCCATGTTCAATAGAAAACGTACTCAAACATCTCTTTTAAATAAAATTTGCGTGCAGCAGACTGTAATATCGCCATGTTAATTGCGCCAAGCAAACGGGGCCTGAGTTTTGTTAATAAGGCACAAAAAATATATATAAATATATAGAAACAGCCTAATTTACATAAAAAAGTGTCGCGTTTGCGCTAAAAATACAGCTAAAGATTTCATTTAAATACAGGGGCGTGCATTTAGCGCATGGTGAAAATGGATTGCGGGCGGTAAGTTGAGGGGCGAATGACGTTTTGGAGATCAGAGACTGGTGGATTACGAAATATTTCGTCATGTGAAAATACAGCTGGGTTCCAAATACACGCATGAAACTTTGCAATAAAACATGCAAATGAGGCACATGTGGACTACAAACATAGTAAAATGAAAATACATTATGGATGGATCTAGAGACAAATCATGAATTAGATGTAGTTCTAACTGTATACAGGAGAGAAAACAAACTGTTCAAGAACATTTCAAGTAAACAAATTCTCTCTCAAGAGTGAAACAGCTGAAGGCTGTTTACAGCACTGCTGTGCCCAGGTCAAGCTACAGTACATTACGCAAGCAGTGTACTTCACTGTAATTTACAGGCCTTTGTTTACAACACATGCTGATTGCATGATAAACCTGAGCTTGTAATTTGAAACCAAACGCTTTTGCATCTCATTAATTGCTGGTTTTGGCATCTGCTTGCAATGATTACAGTTCATCCCAAAAATTCCGCAATTTTTCACCCTTCATGACAAATCATTATGATTTTTTTTTTTTTAATGAAACATAACTGGAGAATTTTTTAAGAATCATTACACAGCTGTTTCTACACAATGACCGTTTGCCATGATTATGTTATTTGTTGTGTCTGCTTCACGTGACTTGCATGCTACAGTTCAAATCTTGAAGCCTCAAGATCAATAGCTTTGTGTAAAGAACAGATGCAAATTATGAATTTATCAATGAATGGTAAACTAGGACATTTTAAGCCATAGAGAAGCTAGAGACAAAGGTTATCAGTGAATAGACTTTAATTCAGTCTCTTTGTCACGTGAAGCTTTTTTGGGTCATTTTTTTAGCTTGACTGACATGTTTACGAAGAACTGTCTCTTGTATGAAAAATTGTTCCAGATTTTTTTTGTGTGTGTTCCATAAAACAAATAACAGCAAAGAGGTTTGGAAAGACATGAGGGCGAATAATGACAGATTTCTTATTCTTGGATGAAGTAAGAAGGCTGATATAAGCCTGCATTCTGATGAAACTATGGATGCGGGTTACGTCAACCTTGCGCCGGGGTCCTGATCACCCTGCTGGGATTGATTTTGTGATCATGGCAGACTGTCTGTACATTATTCTGCATATTACATAAACAAGCTCCTTACGGAATAAATGAATTGACATGAAATATTGATTTGAGTTTAAATTATTTAATTAGTGTACTTGTAGAGATCGTGGAGAAGCATGGAACCATAGGTCCTTAATCAGAAATATTGACCACTGAATGAAAATCAAGTATTATATATATTATATAATCAAGTATGACTGACCAATCAAAATCAAGTATTCTAGACAGTCAATTAATGAAAAGTTTACTGTTGTTTGTCCAAAAACGTGGGTAGCGCACAGTAAGACGGGCCGTAAAATGTACAAATATAAAGTGGGAGTTGTTTTTTAAAAGGAAGGGCGGAGAAGCAAGCAGTCAAACCTCAGGCATGTTTATGAAAGATGCCTTTTCAGATGTTGACATTCTTGCAAGCCTAATTAGCTTTATTTGTGTGATAATAACTCTATTTAAGTGACTGTTTCTACATAGAACGTTTAACCCAGTAACGACTTAAGCCGTAGCCTCAAGCCTGTGTGTTGTTCATTTGTTTTCATGTTTTCAAGGGAAGCGGGTGGGAGGGCGTTGAGGGGGTGGGAAGAACACAGTAGTAAGAATAAGCGGATGGTTGATAATTTAGCTTGAAACAGGCATGTGGAGAAAAGCCACCAAATTCCTGTCAGAGAGCCATCAGCTAAGGGTTCTGAAAAGCACTTGTGAATATTAAACCTGGACATGTTGTCAGGGGAGCAGGCGGAGTTGTTCCCCGTGGAGATGCTGGTGTCCATGCTGTCTGAGCTCTCCAGGCTGAGGGTGTCATAAGGTTGTTCCCCAGCAGAGGGCGACGTGTGGTGCAGAATGGAGTGGTGCACTATCGGTGCAGGGCTGGAGGAAAAGGGGCTGTTGAGCTGCGTTTGAGAGCCGTGGAGCGCCTCCCACTGGCACTGAGCCTCCACAGCAGCTTTCTGCTTCAGCTCAGCCAATCGCCTCCTCTGCTCCTCAATAACTTGCTGGCCTGATGAAAACAAACGCAGTGATAAATACTCAAACAAGACATGTTTAGTAATTAAACTGTCTCTAAACTGGACAAGTGCTACCCATAAAGCTCAAAGATGGATGTTCAACTATTAGACTGTATTTGTTTTTCATAATATAGTCAAAACAGCTCTAATAAATTACCCCCAGCAAAAACATGCTGACAACACAGTAGCTTTGAACCCCACAAGGCTTACTGCACATCCGGGAAGGATGGCACGATATGTTTCGCTCTACCATGCCTCGCACATACACATACCAACATATGCAAATGTGCGGTAGGTAAACAGCCCAAGCGCTACTCTTGATTGTAGAGTCCTATGTACCTACAGTGCTTAATATTTAATCTAAAAGGTTATTGCCCCTGACCCATGCATTATAACCCCATTTGCATTGGAAACCACTGAAGCTATATATAATAAAAGGAAGAACATTTTTTATGCCCACTCCAATTTAAGAGAGGGGCCGCACACAAATAATAATGCTGATGATGAAGGGCAGCCCAAAGCTACACTCAGATCTTGGTCTACCTGTGGAACTGTCCGTGCTGGAGGACTCAAGCATGGAGCGCGAGAGTTCTGTTTGAGGGTAGGGGACAACACAGGATGATAGAGACAATAACTCAATGACAATAAAAATAATGACAATAACAGGGGAAGGAGAATGGGAGGATTGCATGTGATGGTTTGGGTACAACTGAAAAAAAGTTCAGTCATTAGTTTTCCACCTTGATGTTGTTCCAAACCTGTATGCTGTTATTTTGTCTGTGGAACAGATTTTTAAAAAATGTAAAGGACCTTTACAAGGATATTTGTATAATAATCACTATAATTTTTATATATAAAGATCAGTGTGAAGATTCTTTAAAAAAATCTTGTTGCTCCATGACAATTCAACACAATGCTTGGAATGACATGAGGGTGCGTGAAAAGTCTGAAATATTCTTTCTGAGCTACTGTTTTACATTTGATGGTGTTGTCACATCAGCCGTGTATGTTGACTTTACAACCAGCTCTAAAATTTTAGCTGACTCTGTCTGAGATCTGTCAAACTGCGGTTTCATGTTACCTTTCTGCTGAAGGGCCAGCTGCCTCTTGGTCTCAATGTCCTGCAGGGTGGCAGCCAGGTTGCGTGGGAGACTCCCGGTGCTGTTGGCTACCATCAGAGCACTCTGGGTAAAAAAAACAACCAATTATTTCCACCAGCATATTTAACAACAAGGAAGGGACTAAATTACCACAATAAATGATGCAGAGAATTCAGATAACCGGGGACTGAATGCACTATTTATACTGGCAGGGGTGTAACAGAGTATTTACCCTTGCAGAAGGTGAACGAAAAGTGAATGCTTTATTTACCTTGGCAGGACTGTTGCGTCCGAGAGTAGCTGTGGTGTATGTGGGGGACAGACGGGCATTGACTTTAGGTCTCAGTGACGATTGGCTGGAGTCGCTGTCCAATCGGGAGCGGTATACCTGTGGTACATTGATGTAACAAACCATCAACAAGAATGTCAAAATATTTTAGACTGGACTTGATAAATTAACAGTTCACTCAAAAATCCTGTTGTCATTTACTCATTGCAAGATTATTCAGAATATCTTATTCTGTATGCTACAGGTTTAAAATGACACAAGAGCGAGTAAATAATGAAAGAACTGTAACTTTTTTGAACAGCTCATTTCTGGCTGTTTTAAATTACACATTAAAGAAAGAAATAAAGAAATAAAGAAGAAATAAAGTCATACAGGCTTACAACATTTGGATGACTGAACAAAACGACGTTAGAACGTCAAAACAACGTCTTTTCATTTTGGGGTGAACTATCACTTTAACAAAAAGGTTTATTCCGCTAGAGATGGTACGGGAAGACAGTTCAGTGACAGTAGATGGCAGGAAACCTTGGGACCATGAACAGCAAGTCAAAACACAACAACACTCAAGACAAAACCCATAGGAAAAAAACTTAGACGCTTGGAGATAAGAGGCCTACGAAGACGGTATGGGAAAGACATTGAAGGGGAGCTGGGCTTCTGGCTGTTACCTGCAAGGGTACCTTGCGTGTTGAGAAAGCTTTAGCCGGGAGGGGAGGAGGGCAGAGCTGGTTTGGCTCTCCAGCTGCCATGAGCTGCTGGTACCAGAGCTTTAAATCTAGAGCGGGGATGTGAGGCCTGCCCCACTCCGACTGCCGCTTAACACACGCAGCACATCCACAAGCACAGAGAGGAGAGAAAGTGGTGGAATGAGAGAAGGAAGGCACATTAGAGAGAAAAGAGAAGTGTTAATGAGCAGCTGATAGATTTGTTTAATGACAAATGGCAGATAACTTTGGGTCTACAACCAAAAAGGGAATACATAGATACATGATACTCAGATCAAATAAACAGCTTATATATTCTCTGGGAATAAGCCCATGACCTCAGCGTTGCAGCTCTGCCTGTTGAGCTACAGAAACTACTGTGATGCAGCATAAAGCATTTAAATGTGGTAGAGAACACAGAGGAAAATAGAGACACACCTCATACGAGAGAGAGAGGGAGGAGCCATGAGGGGAAGGGAGGCAGGAGAAGGCGGAGTCTGTGAAAGAAGGCTGATGTAATTGGACAGGAGAGGTAGGGGAAGACTCCACCTTTGGCATCCCATACATGTGGTTTAATTGACCCACAGTCACATATTCCTTATAGCCGGGAGTGACACACAGACACAGGCAGGAGGGAAAAACAGGAAGTAGCAGAGCAGGAAAGAGAAGACAAATGTTATAGAGATTAGCATTTCTATAGCAAGTTAGTTTTGTATTTTGACTAAAGCAAAGTTTTGAAATTAGTAACAGCATTATATTATCATTCTAGACAAGCTTTAAAATTGCAATTGTCTCCTTACACCATGGTGTAGCAACCTTGTAGAAAATTTAGAGTTAAATTTAACATTTTAATTTAAAAGTGGGTAAAACTTTTACCCACTTTTGGGTAATTATCATTTTAATAAAATTTGTTTTGCCTGGCTGGATATGTAAGCAGAAACCTTAACAAATGACAGAACAAATGAATTAAGACTGAATAAATAAGCACCCAATCAGCAAATTACATTACATTACCAAATTAATATTCATGAGCCAAGCAAGTAAGGTTTTAAATGTACTCTCCCCACCCCGTTTTCCAGTTCATTCCTACCCCCCCGTCTTTACATTACCATCAGTGCTCATAACATTTATAAAATGATTTTGTACAACTATATTGAATGATGACTGTAATACATAAGCTGTACAGCAGAAGAATCTCAAAGTGCATCTACAACAAAAAAGCAGGCAGCACTTAGGGAATGATGAGAGGCAATGAGAGGAGAGTAAGAAAGAAAGAAGAGCAGCAATGATACCTCACGAGGGGCAGCTACAGCCGGGTCAAGGGCAAGCGAGAGGCCATGCGAGGAAGCGTCGTTGAGCTGGATGTCATGGAAACCACCCCCATACATCTTATATACATCCGAAAGCTTCAAGTATTCCTGAGGCGACCCATTCACCCAGGACAAAAGGTTCAGCTGTCAGTTAACTCTTTGCAAAGATATACCTGCAGTACAGTTTGTGCATATACTATACAGTATAAGTCTACCTTACTCTTAATTTGTCAAGGCTACAAATAGATGGTACACACCACAGAACTCCTCTGGTTGAGCACATTATTGCTAAAACCCTTTTACAAATTCCAGGGCAAGCGTGTTTGCATTCTGAAAGCCTCAAACATAAGATTCTAGTAAGTGTTGTCAATAATCCAACTTAAATAATGTTTTGTATCTTAAATTAAGAGCAGGAGCAGGTTTTGGGGTTGGTTTTTATGAGTAGTTTTAGATGTTCCAGGCTGCATGCATGAACTGTTAGTGCAGTTACCTCCTGGGGCATGATGGGATATGAGTGGAATGAGGAAGCACGATAAGGGGAGGAGTGGGAGTGATCATCATCTAATAGGTCAGTCTCGCTGATGTGAAGCACATCCTGGGTGGAGTTTATAAGTCAAACAATATCCTCATTTTCTGACAAAGATTTCATTTCCTGTTTGGCTAACCCAATTATTATGGGATAGCATACGATAAGCTATCAGAAACATCTGGCTAACACCAGCAAACCAGCATCCAAAACACAACATATACTGGAGACCAGCAATGCTCAGAACACATTTAGGACATTTCTCCTGTAAAATAACATCTAACGTCTTGTCAAATATATCATTACAATTTCCTCACCTCCTTTATAGTGCTGGAGCTCTTGGGGAAAGTCTTCCCTCCTGTTAAAGTCTGGTATCGTCTCTCCAGATTGGCAAGCCTCTCCTTTTCCTGAAACACACATACACAACAAATCAGGTGCAGAAGAACTTCTATAAAGTTAGGCTAGTTTTATCCTAGCATGGTGCATTACATTGCCAAGAGTGGTTTATAAATAAGTAAATAAATGTTATAAGTAGCAGAATAAGACTGTTTGAAGTGTGTACCTTCTGAAGCAGCTGCACGGCAATGCTTCTGTCTTTGGCCAGTCTCTCACACTCCTGAGCAGCTTGCAGACCCAGCTGACTGGCCTGACCTTCCAGCGCGGCAACCTTTTCCTGGATACAATGGTTCGTACATATGGATTATGAATATGAATTGTGTAAGCAATTTTCCTTTTCTTTGAAATAATCAGCAGCGATGAATCATGTTCAATAAGGCTGGAAAAATATATGAATATAAGTAGGAGAAATATTGATTTCATGCTGACTTCTTAGTGAAGTGTATTATGTGCTGTGGAGTGCATTACCTTTCGTTTGGTGACGCTGCTTTGGTACTGAGCTCTGTCCTGCAGCAGCTGCTGGCTCATGGTCTCGCGTTCCTCCTCCAGACTGCTCTCCTTCTCTAACTGCTGGAACTCAAGGTCCTCAAACTGCTTAGTTGCAACTTCAAGAGTCTCTGCTTCCTAAACACATAAACACACACCAAGCCATCGGTCAACAAGGAGCCACTACGTCCCATTAAACTCAACTATTTCATCTTCACTTCCTTAACTAATCGACTAATACACCGCTACTACTTGTACTTCTTTTATCAAAACAAACAAATTTGCTTCTTACACTGTGTTGGAAAACCTGAGACCTGTTTATAGCGTTTATTCATTGTTGCTCTTATAGTTGAAATTGCTTCCTTGTCCTCATTTGTAAATCGCTTTGGATTAAAGCGTCAGCTAAATGACTAAATGTAAATCAGTGACAGCACTGAGCATTCTCCACAGCAGTCAAGCTTAACTACAGCTTAACTACAGGATGCCATAATGCTACACAAAGCCCTGTGTAGATGATACACTTTTTAAGACTTCCCAATCGCATGAAAGAAAGTAAAATCTGTTTAAAATGCAGGAAAGTCTTGTCATCTTTTCTATATAGATCTCAAAGACATTGGCTTAACCCGCTGTGAGCTCATCAAAGCATTTGTGACAGTGAGGTGCTTGAATGTTCAGAGCACATGTGACATCACTTCCTTCAGGATGTTTCTAACTGTAAAGGGGGCAAGTCATCAAAAACTGTTTACCGAGCAGTGCGAGAGTTTTCATTGCTTCATCTATGCATTTAAGAATAAACAAATAAATAAAAATATGATATTTCATATAACTTTAAAGCAAGACTGCTTTGTATTGTGAAAAAAGACACAATACGGTTGCAATAAAACCATATTGCAATTGTATTGCATATTTTTCACCACAAACCTCATACTATATGATAAAACAAGATCTCAGCTTCAAGAACACACGTTTTGTATATACAAACAGAAGTGAGGGATACGGAAACAACATATCACGACTGATAGCACTATGTTAGTGGTTGCATTAATAGATTAGTTCATGTTAAATGTTATTGTCATTGGCACCAGATAGAGCACACCGGAGACCTCAACAATAACTCAATGTAAAAAACAACATAAAAACTCACCACACATCACTGTTTTCTCTTGTGCATTAAACTAAGGCAGACACGTTTTGAAAAACAAGACACATGGTCTCCCAGCAGAAATAAGCACTTGTTAGGTATATCATCACATTTTTCAAGAACCTAGTCTTTATAGCGTCACGTCTCTATTAAAATAAATAATGTTAAGTCTCCCACACACAGCACCATTTCTGTGGTGTGTGGCGTTGCTAACTATGTGGAGTGTTCCAAATGAATCACTTATGAGGTTCCATGATGATGCCTTAGGAGGCAACTGCCCATGTAGGCAGTACTTTGGAACAAAGCTACTCTTTATGAACAGTTTCTGCTGGGATCACTTTGTTGACTTGTGGGTTTGTGCACTGGAGAACCCAAAAGAGCTTAGGTGGGGATGTGTGTCTGCAGAAGACTGCAGGGATGTGGGGCAGCTACAGATCTTGTGCTGATGTTCCTGGTGGTCACTGACCCTCTTGAGCTGTTCCTGTAACTGTTCCCTCAGAGATTCAGGGCAGTTATGGAGCTGGCTGGTCAACTCATTGTACCCATCCTGAAGCCTCTCCAGGGCTTCCCGCTCCGCGTCAACATTAGCCTTCTCCTAGAAAGAAAACACACCGTCCGGGGACAGGAGAGAAAGAGAACACAGCTCAAAACCACACCATGCAGACGCGACGAGGTTAGACATCAAAGCAGAATGGGTGGAGCCAGAGAGGATGATCGCTAGGCCTTAGACAGGGTTCCCACACAATCTGGCCAATAGATTTCCATGATTTTCCAGCCCAGTTTGTTTACTGAATACATATTGTGCAAATAATCTAAAAAAAAGCTGTATTCACAAAGATATTTCTAGAAGAGCCATGTAATAATTCCCTGATATTTACAGGTTTTGCATGACCATGGGAACCCTGCTTATAAAATACTATAAACTATCTAAAACTGGACTGTTTACCAGGGCCAAACAGATTTCTGTTCTCAGGCATTTCTTGAACAAAATCCTCAGATGTATTATGTTCTGCTGGTATGTGCTAATTTCCATGAGATTATGCCACCTCAGATGGCAGGGATTTGTTTGTTTGGGCATAGTTGGCTGGAATGAAGCTGGGTTTTCTCCTTTCTTTTACCATGAAAAGAAAGATTTGCAGTGCATAAGATATACTTAATGCTAACAAGTTACTCTACAGATCTTTTAAGACAATGTCTGGATACCTTAATGCATTCATGCATTATGTTATATCATAAGCTAATATGAGTACATTCATTGTATGTCTAATAAATAGGTGATTTTCAACAAAAGTATCATATTAAAGCACGGTAGAGAGAACTGGATCCGGGTTAAAAAGTCCAAAAAATGCTGTATCAAAAATGCAGCTGTATCAAAAATGCAGGACAACGTTTGCACCGTGACTACATACAGCATTTGTAGTTGAGCTCTATCTAGTGCAAGTTACAGGTAGTGACTGGCAACATGATGTGGTGGTCACCATCCCTGAGGGGGATGTGATCCAACAAATCAATGAAGATCAGATCTGAAAGGACCATCCTGTTATATACAAACAGAAATACCCTTAACTGTTTGGGAACTAAACCTTTATTTATACTATTAACAAACTTTCGCTATAAAGTTTACCCATAATTACAATTCCTTTATTATTTACATGTTATTCCAAACTGCTTTCCTCCATAAAACACTAAAAGATGCATTTAATAAATGTGAAGGTTGCTCATTTTCATGCAGTTACACTAAATGGGGACTGAAGACTTCCAGCTTCAAAAGGATGTTGCTCACTTAATTTAGACTGTTGCTCACACAATGCTATCACATTAGGAGACAGAATTTAGATTTCTTTGGGTAAACTATTCCTTTAAATGTCTCTCCAACAGGCTTATCCTTAGCAACACAACATAGAACAACCAGTTAAACAAGAGAAACCCAGAACCTGGTGATAGAAGAAGACTGGAATTCCAAAACCTTGTGCAGGAAAAGGCTTTTTAAAAGAGATCCAATGCAAAAGTCTCACACCCGGAGCTACTGTCCATCAAAGCTAGGGCCCTAATCCCAAAGTCTGAGTTTGTGCTAAACTAAGCAGTTTGTGAGTGCAGAGAGAAGCAGTGAGGAGATTAGATGTTAATGAAGGTTTGTTAGTGTTGTCAAGCTCTGTAGAGGACCTGATGAGAACCACCACAGTAAGAGGCAAAGAGAATGCCTCTTGTGAATAAGTGCTTGATTAACAGATAGAACCTCTTGATTGTCTGCCAAAACTATAGCAGTAAAGCCTGTTTAAATGTGACTCTCATCTTTAGATTCTCTATTGTAGAATGCTGAATGGCCAGATGTGATGGAAAGTGATTTGGAAGCTAGTTTGTTTGAGCGCTGTCGCTCTTTCGTCTTTTGTTTACCTGGGGATGGCAACAGAGACCAGAATGGGCCTTGAATGGCCATCCTGCAGTTTGGTTTGCCTTTAAGGAATGTCAGAGATCAGAAAATACTGTTCAGTCCAAGAGGCTCAACAGTATGAAACACACAACAGTCCAGATGGGGTCTGAAACTCCAATTGGCATTTACGGAAATATTTTTAATACAAAATGAATGAATGATTACATTGTGTGTGCTCAACAATCTGTCCAGGTTATTCAGAAGTCTACGAGAAAATACACCAAAAGCTTTGTATATTTGTCAGGGTAGTGTCTATGCTTTCAAAACAGATATTGTAGCATAATTTACATGATGTATGACTATTTGTGCATTTATTGTATCTGTGCATTATATCGGCCCTGCTCTCTAAATATCAATATCAGTTACATAACAACCTATGTCAATTAGTCAACCATTATCTTTGTTGAACAATATTATTTGCAGAAATAACTTTTCCTTACTACACTATATAAAAGACCAGGATTTAGGCATAAAAGACCATTTACCAGCATAGATTCACAACTTTAATATATAAACATTTGTTGGGTGTGTGGGTGTACCTTGTCTTTCTCTCTCTGGATGCTGCTCTCCAGTTCACTAAGTTTGCGCTGCAGCTGGTTGATAATCTCCGTCTCGGTCTGGATTTGCTCTAGCTCGGCCTGTCTCTCTCCCTGCAGAAGAGCTTGTTCCATCTCCGCCTGTAGAGATCAACATGCCAGATAGAACGATTCTCACACATACCATGCAAATATGCGTTTTCTCTTCATCTACGCATCACTTCCTGTTCCTGCCAGCTCTTATCCACTGTAATTAGGAAAGCACTTCCTGTATATCCTTTAGTGTATTTAACTAGCCCTACAGATATGATATTTCTCCTCCAGCACATTGCAAATACACGTGTTTGTGCACAAATTCTGTTGGCAAATTTGCTAAGCAGTTGTGCCACTTTATTCTGCTTAAAAACCTGTGGCAAGTTTTAAGTCATTATCCATCTATTCGACACAAACACGCCTCCTTACTATGCAAATTAGGTCAGGAACTTTGCTGTGCAAATTGCGTTCAGAACAGATTAATCAGCAGCACAGATTATTTGAGTGTTTGCTCTATTACCTCTTCTAAATAATTCATTTAGTGAATCAAGCACTAAAATTTAGAGTAGGCTTAATTCATTTTCAGTGAATTCATGAAAGCAGCTCACCTCCTGTTTGGACTCCTGAAGTTGTTGCTCCAGTTCTGTGATTCGGGCTTTAAGCTCATCTACCTTTGCCAGCACTCGAACCCGCTCCTCCTCCAGGTAGCCCAGTTCCAGGCGGCCGATACTGCCTGATCCTGAGTCCTCTGCCTAAATACATATCACATCAGGTTATATACTTCCTTAAGACCAGGTAGCTTACCAGTTGTCCAGGCAATCCACCCAACTCAGTTGATTTTTGAAAATATGTAGTGTTTTCTAAGAATTAGTCTTACCTGTCCATTTTGTCCGTTCAGCACAGCTTGCGGGTGCAGTCTGTCATGCTGGGTGCTTTCAGTAACTCTGCAGTCCTCTTTCAGGTTCTCTTCTTGGCTCTCACAATGTCTCTGTGCCACCCTTAAGGAAGCGCTACTCACACGGTCCATGGAGGGACGTCTGATGTTAAGCCCCTCCCTCGAGCCAAGCCCGGAGACACCCATCCTGCCCAGATCACCAGGAGGCCCGTCGCCCTTATTATACTCTGCGCAGAGGTTCAAGATTGTCTCCAAACGCTGTCTCTCCTAAAAGCAACAGAGATGAGCCATTAGATGAGTCAGGGGTGGCAAAAATGGCCCTCATGTTATCTAATTTCCTCTGTGCCAGCCTGTGGCACTGAGCGTCCTGCTGATGCCAATCTGATGAGAGAGGACGGGAAATAAACACTGAAATAAAACTGCCACTGTCTGGAGCAACTCTTATCACGACCCTGTCCTCAAATGAAAGGACATGGCTTTTAGTGCACACAAGCACACAGTGCTTGTCAGAACAGGCTCGCAGACATGCAGGCTACTCGCAGACCACTGAAACAACCATGCGACGACACAGAGCCCGTGTTGATTGGCTGCCTGGGGGGTCTGAATATGGTAACAGCTGCCCCCTCAAGCAAGTCAGACCCACCTCAAAGACACATTCTCAGTGTGACCTTTGACCATTTCATGGCATTTAACCCAGACTGAGGCACCGACTCCTGCTGATTGGAAGGATCTTTTAAGGCTGAGTCAAAATTTGCATGGTACTCCAAACAGAAAGAATTATTGCTCTTTTTGGTATGTTAATATCTACGACTAATGTCTTATGCTTGTCAAATTGGTTATATTGTTTTATAATGCTGCAGTATTAAACTTCTAATTGGGTGACTAGCACTTTGTGTTTATAAACCATTTGCAGTTACTTATTAAATTGTAGTTATTCAACAAGGCAATACAGGTAAAAACAGAAGTTAAAATGCACATTACCACAAGACCAATGGCCCATAAAGAATCTGCATATATTAGAATACATTCTACAGTTGGCTAAAGCCCAATAAGGGACTAATAAATATTTAATTTGTCCTTTTTTCCCACAATATCACAACTCTCTAAAGATCCATCCACTAACCCCCTGATTGGGAAACCCCGCTGTAGGAAGTAAAATAACTGCATGCGATTAATTCCACACCAGAAAATGAAGATAACCAAGGAGCTCTGTTTGATGCGCTGTAGACTGGATGAGTTTGAACTTCAGTGTGGTTTGAGGACAGCTGTGATGAGTGTTCTCCAAACCCTCAATTAACCGAACCTATAATCATCAGCCTCCTGAATCCAGGATCACAGCGTTCACACTGACAGGATAAAAACCGAGGAGGATCTGCTCAAACTCTTCTGCTCAAATTCTTTATCAACAGACGGAAAGGTGCTACCCTAGCAAATGCACTAATAAAAAATTTGTTTTTTGGAACTGTACCCCTTTAAAGTACCCCAGGCCCATAATACACTATACACTCCCAATCAATATGTGTATTCAGTACCATGGTATTTGTTTACAGCACCAGGATAAAACCATCTGATTCAATCACTATACCAATATTACATGAATCAAGCTTTTGAGTCAACAGTAAACACTGGCTTAATTTAGCTATCAAAACTCATTCCTTTGTGGCATAAATCACATGTAAAAGCTCAGCCCCTCGCACAGATGAACATAGTTTCACCTGGCTGTGCTCTCTCATCAAGACAATTACACATCTGAATGGCACAAAGCCTGTGTGCTTTCATTCCTTCTAATACCAAGGGATGATATCACAGAAAGTGTCTCATCCACTACGAATTGGTCCAGTAACTGCTGTACACTGTAACTGCTGTACACTGTAACTGCTGTATACTGTAACTGCTGTACACTGTAACTGCTGTACACTGTAACTGCTGTACACTGTAACTGCTGTACACTGTAACAGCTCATTGTATCCACTCAGGAGCCAAAGGCAGCATCACCCGGTTTAGGGACTTTTTGTCAAAATCCATCAAGCAACAATAGCCATTTGATGTTTTACACTGAAACTCAATTTAAGGGCTTATGTAAGCTTAAATCCTTTACCTAAAAATGAAACGTCTATCATTTACTTACCCTCATGTCATTCCAAACCTGTATGACTTATTTGCTTCTAAAAAGCACAACAGAAGACATTTTAAAGTATGTTGTTAACCAAACAACAGTGGCATCCACTGACTTCCATTGTACAAAACCAGAGACAATTCCCTAACAGCAGTTCCACAGATGATAAAACATCATATAGGTTTGAAACAAGGGTAAATGATACAAAAATTTTCATTTTTGGATGAAAATTTTATTTTTTCATCCCTTTAACCAGAGATGTTTTCAGTTCAAAAGCAAACTTTTATTCCCTATTAACACCAGACCTTGCAGACTCGATGTGCACATCACTCATTTATGAGTTTAAAAGGGTCTTCTGTAGTTCTGTAGACACTAACAAGTCCCCTCAGGGGAGGGAAACAGTTCAAGAACACAGTGGCACACCCTGAGTTTTAAAGCGCTCTGGAGCACATGGAGGCTGCAGGGAACCGCATAGGGGGAGTGTTAATCATTTGATCTGGTTCCATCTAGGCCCTACATGGCCTCTGATCCATGTTTTATAGCCGGGTTTATAACGGAGTGTTTTCAATCAAAACTGGGGCTACCTGAACACTTCTAAAGCAATGTGCTGTTTAATTGTGCTGTAAAGCTGGGCTGACACAACAAAGGAACACACTTCAACTCAATTCCCATAACACAAAGCATCACTATATAGTTGAGAGCACACAGACTCAACGATAGCCGACTTGTGTTACAATGTCATTCACTGTGATATGTGGAAAACCTAAAACATAATCACTGCAAATCATCCAACACTACAGTTCTATGGTATAGCTGTACCACAATGTACTGTTAAGTGCATTAGCTCAATTAGATAAAAAATGTCATAAAAATTAGCTGATATTACTCACCCTCATTGTGACACAATGAATGAATCACAATTTAACACTGTGCTCTGATGCTCTTAGATGTTTCCTCATAAAGTAGCTCTCAGGAATACACAAATACACACACATGCTAAAACAGATGAACAAATACAGCCGCCAGTCCCTCCGCCTCCAACACACACCTACCCCTCTCTCTCTCTCTCTCAATATGTGTGCCTGTTGGTAAACAGGTGTAAGTACATTAAGCATTCTCACCATTCCTGCCTTTGTTTATGTCTCTGCTGGTGCCATCTTAAACAGACATGATTCAATTTTCACCAGTTATGGTGATATGGGCAAATAGCTGTTTATCGCTGTTTATCTAACAAAACGTGGTGGAGGACCAGTCACAAGTTTAAATCAGATTCATCGTAACTGTCACTGCTCAATGAACAACACGGCTCATGTGGGTTTGTGGGTCCAAACACATCCTAAAATGATAGAGAAATACAGTACCAGTTAAATGTGCTTATTTTATATTATTACTAAATCCGGATTTTACAGCAATATGTCATCCAAATTTGTAACACGAAATTATGAAATATGAAAACTATGAAATAACTCATATGGCATGAAAAATTATGAAGTGACTAAAATGTTAAACAAAATGTTTTAGCCTCTTCACAGTAGCCATCTATTGCCAAAATTACAGACAACTTTATGAGGTGCCACTTGGGATCAGCTTTAAAGGAATTCCCAAGTATACTGGAAACATAGTATACTAGGTTGTTCACTATTTGCTTGTCTTGTTTTGTAATAAACATTTAGGCAATTTATTTTCTGTCTTTAAAACCAATTTTTAAGCGTTTTACATGTAAGCCTTTAGTTCAAAAGGTTTTTTAAGGTCATGACAGACATGTCAGTCAAGCATGTCCAAATGTTTGACTGCTAGTGTATCTAAAATTAAAAATTACACGGCTCTAATGGAAATACTGTTAATGTGAAAATTACAACTCATTACAATCAGAAAATACATGCTGAAACCCAGATGGAAAAATATAGACCGTTTCCACTGATCCAGTAGGTATGTAGGAAAACCATTCGGCACTTCATACCTTCCACATGACAGCAAGGAACAGAATTAGCTCTCTGTTAACAAATCTCTCTGCTATGTTACAACTGTATTTGGGTAAGTATGTCTCAACAAGGCAAATTCTCATTTAGACAAATGTTACATTCATACTGTAGGCAAAGTGGCCCTTCCTAATAGTTTACACAATGGCCATATAAATGTATCTTTTATCAGTCTTGCAATACTTAAATGTGACCAAAAATCTCCAAAACTGCTGGTCAGGAATACTTATAAAATATATTTCCATTACATTTTCAATAAATGTCAACAACAATGGTATAAACTAAACCGCTACATCTCTGTAAAAAAATTGAAAAAAAAACAAGAAGTCCAGCTAATACGCGTCTTCTAAAATAACCATGCAACTGGCTTTTTTAACCAAAACTTTCATTGTTATAATTGACAAAATGCAAAATGTAAGTTTTTTTTCCCACTGTCCTGGTAAAATGATCATTTCTGTTACATGCATCAATCAACTGTGGTGTGAATACAGCCAAAATAAAAATGTCTCAGGTATGTGTGAGGTTGAACATAGGTGGTTAACACTGGAAGCCCAAATACAAACTAAGAAATGGAACTCAGGTATCAACCAATCAGAATGCAGTAGACACAAGCTGTGCCTTTTGGCCCCAGTTCCTGCATTCCACTGTCTTTTTTCTGTCTGAAATGACATGCACACTCACAAACATATATAGCTCCATGTGTAGCTCTTCTCCTAGAGCCTTTCAAACCCCCTGCTATGATGGTGGTTCTCTGCTGTTGTTCTTGACCTTAATCTGCCTCAAATTTGTGTCCGGGTCACAGTACCACTTTTACTGCTGGCCCCTGCACAGACTGTTTCAGGACAGACTGTGCTTTAAGCCAGACTGACTTCAGCGCCATTGCTGAGCTTCATAATAAATAGAGATTTTAAAGTGTGATATTGTGCTACATCAGCGATGTCACGTGCATATTTGCAAAATAGTATATAGTAAAAATAGTAATAATAATAGTAAAAATATATACATATTTTAATGGTAAAATGTGTCATTCTAGTGCCTTCGGGTGACATCAGCCAATCAGGTTTGTTAGGACATAATTGCTCCGCAGAGGAATTAGTCACATGGCCTTAACAGCAAAGGTGATTGGCTCAAAACATTCTATGGACCCATGAGTAAATTATATTTCAGGGCATCATGTACCAGCCAAGCAATTGAGCCGAAAGGAAATGCTAAAGGATAGATTTATTAAGACATTTTAAGCCTCCCTCACTCAGACACACAGAGAAATGTTTGAATAGTGCCACAGAGCTACAGTGTTAACACATTTTGGTTAATCAATCTACAAATGCTGTAATTACAAAATAGCTGCTTCTGTATTTTAAGCAGGGATAGGACATCAAAAAACTTTCTACTTTCTAATTTTCAAAGCCTGTAGCACAATTCCCGCAGGGTAAAACAGCAAAACATTCCAACATCACAAAACGCAGACTACAGACTAAACCAAGCACAGCAGCAGCCCTCCAGTAAACATCCTGGGCCGACACTTCAGTTGTTGAATTATGTGATATTTAAAACTGCATAAACAACTGCTTTCTTATTAAATAAGTTTGAAAAACTGCACACTACCACAAACAAAATTAAGAGAAACATCTGCTCATCTTGAACACCAGCATAATAGGAACCTGTGATTTACATGGAGTTTGAGAAAAAAACAGCTTACGCTTTTGGAACTAAAACAAACATGTTGAGACAAGCCGTGAAACGTGGGGACTTTGATACTAAAGAATTTGAAGTAGCATCCTTAATGTCCCATCTAGAGTCCAAAAATGTGGTGGAGGGGTCTGCAACTGCAACATAAACTCACATTAGTCCTTCACTTATCAAAACTAACAAACAGTATCTGAGAATTTCTTTAAAAAATTGAAAAAAATTGATAGCTCAAAAGACTGTAGACTTCGTTCATAGTTCTGACACAAGAAGCAGTTAATAAACTATAAGCAGAGATCTGTTCCTCATCGTATCTTCGTCCCTTGGGCTCCAGATGAACTACAAACCTCAACTCAATTTCCACTGGGCTAAGCGTCTAACTCAATAAAAGATGGATGTGGTCTGACTGCTTTATAGTAGTCATTTTAGTATTAACACTATCATTTACCATGCAAATGGCCTCTGTTAAGATTGGCTAATCGTTTTGCATGTGAAATCAGTAACAACTTGCCTGGAGCTCAAAATTAGAAATTCTAAAGACAATTGTGCTGGTCTCTTTTCTTCCACACAGTTACAGTGAATAAGGACTAGAGCTTTCAATATAAATAAAAACACCATAAAAGCAGTCCATATTTCTCGTACACAGTATTTAAAATCTTCTGAAGCCAAAGGATAACATTGTGCAAAGAACAGATGAAAGCTGAAAACAGTTATTTTTTGGGTGAACCATTTTTTTAAAAACCAAAGGACCCCACCTAGATCATCAGCAAGGACTCCACAGAAGGAAGCTTGAAAAGGTTTTGATACACAGTAGAGTCTAGATGAGCTCTTCCTGACACTTACATTGTGCTTTAAATCAAAATTTAAACCAGTGCTTCCAGTACTCAGAGAGGTCTGTTTTCCGCATATTAGGCCTACACTTAAATTTTACACTGAATAACAGCACATCATTCACTCAGACAAGACAGAAACAGGTCTGAGACTCTAAGTGCCTTAGATTCCCGACCAAAGACCCTGACACAAGCACACCACAGCAACTGATCAACAGAGGTTAATACTAAATTCTGCCTGTTATCAATATAAATGCAACCATACTGTAGAATACGGTAAGGGAAAACAGTCTCTGGTCACTGGAATCAGATTCATTGGTTACCACTACACAGGTTGCGTATGTTAAAGTTCCCTTTATTTTTAAAGTCAAACTCTATTATCAAAGTTTGTGTCAGTGTATTTATAATATAATATAATGTAATATAATATAATATGGATAATATAAAGCACTCAGTGCTGTTCCTAAGTGTTGTTCCTCAATTCGGTGCAGATTTGAGAAATTCTGCACTGACCCAGATAATCAGTGCCACAGAAAAGCAGTTAACTGTCTTCTCTTCCCAAATACTGTCTTTCTTGTTGTAAGTAAAACCAGCATTAATACGTCCCAAAGCAGCCCATTGATTTAAACTGAAGTGCAGGTACACAGGAAGCAGACAGATTAAACCATCAACAAAATCATCTTGAAGGAACTCCTTCATGTTGCAGCATTCTGCTGTCATCAGTAAAGGATACAGTTCTTCTCTTCAAAGGTTAACCAGAATAATGCTTGTCTCCTCACCAAAGTTGTGTTTATTGCTCAGTGTTTATTGCTTTGTCATTGTTCTTTCATGGCTCAGGAGCAATCTCTTTTTTTAATATTGTTAAAATTGAAAACTATCCTGGCAAATCTGACCACAGCTTGAGTCATTGTCTCTTCTGAAACTTGTGAGATGTGGGGTTTGTTTGTTTTATCAGGAGAAATATCTGAGTAGCAGGAGACTTAGAAAAAGACTCTATTTGATCTTCATCAAATTTTATTTTAATTAATTTTAATTTGACATTTCATTTAGTAAGGCGTTGCAGGCTCAATCGGTCAAGTTTTTAGCTTTATTATCCAAAGATCTAAACATGATTTTTTTATATTTCCTCTTTGAAAAATCTATTTCGTTTTGAATAAATAAACTTCTCTGTAAATAACTTCTCTGCACAGCAAATGTCAGTTTTATACAGTAATGGAAATGTGATGTCATTGTGGGAGCTCTCGGTTTTAAAGAAAATGAGGTCATCTTTAGCAGCTCTGGCATTAGTATGGCACTCCAGCTGACTGATGCTTTTCTAGTGACTGATGCCATATGCCAAGTGTGTGTGCCAAGGCTGTATCTAAGGAAACCATGTGTGCCTCTGGAGCCTTGTGGCAGTTTAGGGATGATGAATTATGCACTGCAGGCCAGACTGGCTCTTACTCACTCAACTGTACATGTGCAAGTTAAACCAAACAAATTTAAGCCAATGGTACAAATAATATATAACAATGTTTCACACACCAATTGACACTGGATCTTCAATTGTTCCAAATCCAATACAAAATTTAGGAAATTAATTGTGAATAAGACTATATAAATATTTATTTGTTTTATTGTTTAAACTTGAATTGACATCAGCACAAAATTTTATGCTGTACTTTCTGTAAATCCTTATGTTGCACTTCTGGAAAAACAAAGCTTCTGAAATTCAACAAATTTGCCTAAAAACACAAACAAACGTTCAGCTAGAAGTTTCTAATAAGCCCTAGATAAATGACTAAGGGTTAATAGAAACCCTTGGCAAAGGTACACTGCGAACCCACTCAACAGTGGCTCATTACAATGAGAAACTGTGAGGAGATAACCACAGTCCACAGCCCAACATCTTGTTCTCCATCACCGTGACAGGCGTATGTTCTGTGCTGTGCCACAGTACATGCCACAGACGCGACCCACCGTCCCGACCTCTCCTAAATAACAGCCAGCTGCCAGGGGAAGATAAACGGCCACTACTCTTCCTGGAGCACATTTTCATTTCATGTTAGGCGGCTTTTAGCTCCACACTGCAGGAGCCACAGGGCAGTCAAGTGAGCAAAACATGGCTGATCCGCAAGACAGATGCATAAAACTCTAATGTGTTTGTCAATGCTGTATAGATGAGGGCTGTTTGTTAATGGACCACAGAACCCCAACAGACCGTGTCAAAACAACTATGCAAAAGCAAAGTCACGGGAAAGTAGGTTTTGATAATAAGTGACAAGATGGCTGGCAGGCTTACAGTTTCAAAACAAAATTTAACAGACCATTTGAACCTTCGCTAACCCTTCTTATCACACTGGCAACAGAAGTACACACTCTGCTATGTACACTCAGCATTTTGCGAATGTTTCTGTCTCTTAGAGCAAGGTTTGAATCAAAGGTCACTTCTTGTTTGTCTACTTCTTTCCGAACAAGCCTTTTTTTGAAAAAGCTCATTTGAACAGATGAAATCATTGGCATGCTGAGCTCATTTATTTGGCATATGTTTTATCTTGTTCTTTTCACCAATTTCTTTGGCAAAAAGTCAGTGAAAGCAAACATTTCAGCCATGATATAGTGGGCTAAGAAGATAACATACTATACAGATACTCTCTGTTGGGAATATTAACTTTGTGTGCTCAATTAGATCACCTCCTTTTCCGAGGCCAATTACCAGCCACAACGGGTAATTACAAGGGAAGCAGACAAGTGCTGATCCATTCTCAAACATGTAAAAAACTTCACAAGGGGAAGTTTGTCTCAGACGCTTCTTTCTGGGCAACAAACTGAACCAAGATGTCTGCTGTTCCCTCCTACCACTCAGCAAAAGAGACAACAAACAATGGGGTTGCCATGGTAAAATCAGAACCCTCTGCCACAGCATGACAGAGGATTAGTCAGTGTGTCAGTGTAGTACGTCTGTTCTCAAATTTCCTTCTAATGTAAACCAGGATTGCTAAAGCTTAAGGTGTGTTATGATTAGATTCGGCCATTGGTTTGCAGTTTTCACCCATCTACAGAGGAGTTCTTTTGGACAAGTATTAACTGTAGAAACTTGTAATGTACGTATCATTAGAAGACATGTACTGACGGGATCCTACATGGCATGTACAAACACAGACAAGAAGTATTTCTGGAAAGAATTTTTTCTGCTGTGATGTGGCAACCACAACATGTAAGAGAGTGTGCTTCCTAATGTGACTAACGCCTGTGTCTCACTTACCAGCCTTTCCATTTCCTGCTCTCTGAGTCGCTCTTCTCTTTGGCGCCGATGATACTCCAGAAGGTCATCCTCATTGTCGCTGATCTCCGTGATGCTGTTTTTGCGCTCTCTCATACCTGGGTGAGGCAGCCGGGTGTCTCTGTGGCCCACTGACATCTTCCTGTGGCTTCTGGGACTGGATCGGGGCGATGACCCAGGCAGAGAACCCAGGCTGAAGGCAGAAGAGAGCGAGTTCCCAAAACTGGCCTTCCGCCCACTACCCTCCCCTATCAGCCCTGAGGTGGGCGAGGGGCTCCGGGCACGCACCACACGAGGGCTGAACTGTTCCTCTGTAGGAGAGCCTGCTTTCCGCCTGAGTCTGGGGCTTTCTGGGACCATTTTTGAGGATGGGCTTTCTGGAGTTCGAAGAGTTGCTGGCAGAGCTCCTGGGAGCACAGGAACCCCCCTGCGGGCTATGGAAGGGCTGAGAGGGGGAAGCTCCCTCATGCTGCTCCCTTCAAGGTTTCTGCGGGCCAGCCGCGGGCTTTCTGGAGGCTGTAGTGTGCGTGGAGGTCCACCCTGAATTATATGTACAATGGGATCCAAAGGGGGCTGGAAAGACCTCGAAGGTGGGGAGAGTTGGTGAGAGGGGCTGGACACTGAGGAGCGCTCTGTTTGAGGCTGCTCCCTGAAAGGACTTGAGGGTCGATCCTGAAGAACAATGGCAGCTTTAGTTCTGGGGCTAGAGGGTGAGGGTGATGGGGATGCAGTGGAGAATTTGGGGGTCAATCTGGGGCTACCTGGAACTGGCAACCGACTGACAGATGGGACATCAGTCGGAGCGGTAGAGATGGAGACTGAGGGCAGAATGTGAGTCTGTATGGGGCTGTCTGGGGTCTTAGTCGCTGAGTTGCCTTGGTTCAAGACCCTGCGGGCTGGCTTTGGGCTTGGAGGTGCTTCTAAAAGAGCCTTTCTCTGGAGTCTTGGACTCTCAGGAACCTTTGGCCCACCACTGCCACTTGAATAGCTAGGCAGTATGGTCCGTGGCTGAGGTATGGGCGGCTGGCTGGTGTAATTGTAACTGGAGGACCTAACTGGCACTGGAGGAAGCGTGTGAATCTGCTCCTGACAACCACTCGGTGAGGGACTTGTGCAGCTGCCACTGCTGGCAGGTGATGGGGATGAGAGAGGAGAGAAAGGGGGGGAGGTATTCTCATAATTGGAGCCCACAGACATAGCACCAGGGCTTGTTGGAGGAGAGAGAAGGAATCGGCCACCTCCATTTAACATGGGGGACAGTGGAGACTGGGAGATGGGCTGGCCGGAAAGTTTCTTTGACGCAGAGGAAGATGGATGAGGGTCATCCATGACTAACGAGTCCATAATGTCCTGAAGATCCTTCTCAATAGAACTGACAATGGCACTGTGCTGTGGATGCTTCCTCTTGTTGGATGCCAGCTGTGATTCTGGTGCTCCTGGTGGGTGGTTCCCATTGACCAGGTTCTCAGAATCTGAAAGAGAAGATAACAGCCATGAGCTATTGCCGTACACAGATGCCAAAATGTGCGTCTTTCAAAACAGGAGAGGTGAGCCAACTTAAATACATAACACAAGAAAAGCACTTATGAGTAAGTGGGTGCAATTGGCTTCCTCACCTAACCCCAGTTATTATTACACCTGAGCTTTTAATGCAAGTACCTACAGCTCTTTTGGCAGAGAAGCATTTAATCCATTAGTCACATTCAACAGCTTCAGAATAAACCTGTATAAGATGAAGACTCAATACGAAAAAAAGTTACCAAATGGAAACTCAGATAGAAGGTCCACCAGCTTGAGAGGATAAACATCAAATGAAAATGTTCCCACATAGCTAAATCACAAAGAGCCCTGGTAGTTCAATTTATCGCTAAGGCAACTGACCATCTCTATTGTAAATGGTACATCTGCTGAAAACTTATGAATCTAAATGGCACAAATGATCATTATTCAACCACCAGCATCATAAATCTCAATACATTACGATTTACCGTTGCCAAATAGACAGAAAAATAGTTGTTTAAAACTCCAGATGTGAACACTTGACTGCTTTGTATTCAGCTTCACTGGTTGTTAATAGTTGTGTATCAGGTTAATTAAAAACTTTAACAAAATCAGTGTATGCTTCTTTGTGTTTAACTAGGAAAATTATAAAATGCTTTCACCCTATATTTTTGGTTTTAAAGTCATCGTGGTTTAAAGATAAATCGAGGCAGCGGTCGATGCCTTTAGCACAATTTCCCTATTAACTCCTGTTGGTTTTTTCAATCGCCGGTTAAAAGAAACGATCTGAGAAAATCACGGACACACGAAGACGTGTGATGATAAAGAGGAAGACAAATTACATGCATGTGATCAAAAACACACGTCAGCTTGACATGCGCGTACAATAACACTATAAAAAGAAAGCATATGCAACATACATACATACGTGCGTATACCGCACGTATCTATCTGACATACACATACAGTCTCTATAATTACCAGTACTTACAGATGAGAAGCCGTTATGCTTGGCTTTTAACCCATAACCGAGTTTAAACTAAAACGCAGGGCTCCTGCATTCCAGTTCTTAAGTTAGGCCAGCTTTGCCGGCCAAAGGGTACCCAGGCAGAAATGAAAAACGCTGTCGTTGAAATGTTCCAGCCGGGTTTGGTTCGCCTTGCGCTGCTACACCGACGCTGAGTTCCCCCGCCCTCCCCTGTCCACGGTGCTGATGTGACTGACTACTGGCTGCACGGGGCGGGGACTGCGTTCTTAAAGAGCCAGCGTCAATTTACCCTGATATGCTCACACACTGACGTCGGTGTGTGTTTACCTGCATCAAGACATTTTCTTTCAGGTTAGATATTTCTTTATATACTCATATGTTGTATTCTGGCTAATGAAATAGGTCCCAGGTTCTTTAAAACCAAAAATTAAGCATCATAACTTCTTAAACAGGATTAAATATAATATAATATCACCAACAACCTCCAGTGGACCAACTGTGTGGGAACAAGTCAGCCGGATATTAGAAAATATGACAGGCAGAGTGAGGAGGGGACTGTTGAACAGAGTGGGTGGTGAGATAAATTTAGATTTCGTAAAAGATACCACTCAACTTTAAATAAGCACAGCGTGGCCAACAAAGCTGTCTGGGCTGGAAATGAGATGGACCAGGAAATAGCTTTGGCACAGAGAAACAGGAGGGGGAGGGGCTAGAGTTATTTTCCTTAACAAGTTCTCAGTCTGTAAACAAATGACAGATACCAAAAGCACACTGACAACCTAACTACTAACTACACCCAAACACTTTAAAACATTACAAAACAAATACAGGCAACTTTTATTCATGCATCATAATTCTGTAAGATGTATAGTTTTACTAATAATTTAAACACTTTTTTTAAAGCAGTGGCATTCAGACACTCTTTAGGCAACAGAAGAATAACACAATGAAACTGTGCATGTAATGTTGTTGACAATAAAACTCTTTTAGAGTGCAGGAATATATTACCAACCCTGGAACTGCATTAAAGCAGCTGTGTTTATGTGCTATATTTGTCCTTTTCTGCCACACAACAGGAAAACAGGAAAAAGTCAGGAAAACAACCCAATACATATTGTAAACGCTCTGTTTAAACATTGGCCGTTATGGGAGTGGAGAATATAGAGCACACAGTCAAGAGACCCACAGGAATGAGCGCCTCATAAAACTTGCATGGTGCAACTCAGGCTCAAGGCAGGATTGTGTTGCTGAGGGTTAGAAACAGAAAGGCAGTAATGCCCAGCTGCACCTGTCCAGAAGCCACTGAAACAAACTGCACCATTCAGATATGTGGCAACACCCTCCAGCAGCAAATCTGACTCAATGACTCGTTTTAAAAGGCAGCGCAGAATTCACTTCTAATATTTGTAGCTCTGCATTGGTTTTACTCACACAATTAGTTTTACCATGATATGGCATTTTCCACAAAATAAAGTACAAAACTGGGCTTGAAACTGTTTATAAAACATTTTATTGGTAACATTGGTAAAAAATGTTATGCCTAACCTTGAGAAAAAAATCTGACTGTCAACCTAAGGAAACCAAACTAAATATTATGAGCTGTTTTTCCTGGTTTATTTATATTATATTAGGTGAATGTTGCAACCCTGTTATCAGAATTTGTAACATTTCTAAATACAGTTTAAACAAGTCATTTAAATCAGTTAAAAGAGTACAACAATGCTTAACAGATTATGTCACAATTGTACTGTTATATGATTTAAATAGTTAACCACAGTGTACAGTGTTCATATAAACTGGACTACACCTGTAGTCCATATCTTAACAGCCAAATATTATCCTCATTTAAATGCAATAAATTGAGAAAGCAGACAGTGATGTTAACAGAAACAGATTCTAGTGTTCTCACATAACAACAAAAAAGTATATTAACCTTTCAAGAAAAAGGTTTTCCACATAAATATCATTTCTACACACAACACAGTCTTTGTAGAAGCTGCCACTTCCGTGTGCTGAGGTAAACGTTAGATAATTAATGCCACAGTGGTCATGTGTTCTCTACCGGGCTATTACATTACCTGCGAGGGCCTGGTTTTTCACACTGCCTGTCTGTCCTCCTTCAGGCAACATGCTTTTCATTCGGAAAGCCTCCTCTGGGTGATTGAAGCGGAAGAAGGCGGATTGGCCGAAACACAGCATGCAGCCTGCACACAGACCAAAACAACAGCATTGTTACCGAAGCTGTGTAATTATAGTTGATTATATATCAACTATAGATGCTTCAACTAAAATAAAGACGTTCCAGGTATTAAATAAAACATTTCAAATGATCGTGCCCAAGATTCTTCAGTTTCTTCAGTCTGTTTAACACTGCAGTGATAGAGGTACAGTGAAGGGGAAAGGAATGTTTGCCCCGTTTTACATGAACAAGCAGGAATGACACCACACTGTGGTGTCGGCTCAGACGCCTGGCTTGCTGAGTGAGAAGAAAAACAGACAAGCCAGACGGTTGTGCAGCCAGTTAAAGTCAACATGAAATCAAAATAGACCCTATTTATATTCTACTAGTACTTTTAGATATTTGTGCACGATATTCTGGATAAACAGAATTTTGTCGAAAACGAGGTACCAATGCTCTTTAATTTCTCAAACTCTTACCCTCCAACCACACATGAAAAATGTTTTTTAATTGTTTTTTGTGTCATTGAACTTTAAAAACATGTCACATAACAGATGTAAAATGGGCTGCGATTGCCATTTCTTGTTGACTCTAAACTTCAAGGATTTTAAATGTAATGCACATACAGAAAGCATATTGGCACTTTACATGACTGATGGGTAAATTAATTTAACATCAAGGAAAATGTAAAGATAACATCACTCGGAATGATTTTCTAATAATCCCCATCAATTTTGCACTAAATCTGGTCCATCACTCAGTACTTATTCAAGGTAAGTAAAGGTCTCATGGAAACCTTTCCAGCTGAACAGATGTGTGATGAATACAAAGTGCCACATGCCCTTTTGTTCCAAGCAGAAAAAGGCAGAACATTTGATTACCCCTCAGGTTTTGACAGGACAAGGTACTAACAGAGCACACAAAAGCCACACAGAAAACTGAACATAAACTAAACAGTGTATTTAACTGGTATCCCTAATTTTGTTACTAAATAGAAGGTTTCAATAAGGATTATAAACTGGCGGTAGTTAACATAAAAAGATTCATCTGAAGGATTGCTGAAGTCTTTACATGTACATTAAACTAACAAAAACAGACACATGACAATAAAAACAATGAATTAATTTACAAAGCACATGTGTTAAACAGAAACAGATTCTAGTGTTTTTGATTTAAAACACAAGCTAAATAGAGTTTTTATACATGCCCACAAATATTTACATGACATATATACATGACAAATATTAAAAATAACAGTACATTGATGTGGTTTCCTAATTCCAACATGCACACAGAGAACCCTGCATGATCATAGTTGAGCCTCACAGATTCGCCACAAAGGAAAGCAGCAAAGCATGCAGTGCCCTACAGAGCTCCACAACACATTTCGGTTCAGTAGAAGGCTTCAGTTCAGGCAATGCACAGCACAAACCTACAGATTAGAACCAACAGGCAAGAATTTACCATAAACTATGAATGGTGGCATCTTTATAATGGCGTGATATCCTATACATGTACCACTGTAATACAATGTTGACCTACACAAAATGATTGATAGACGAATGAAATATGAAGTGAGAAATTCCCATAATATAAAATGTTATTCCCATAACATTCCCATAAATGTGATGCTAAAAACATTAATATTACATTAATATTACTTAAGTTATGGAGATATATGCATACATGTTGAAATATTGCTTGCAAAATTTGACATATCAGCACTGTGTCACCTAAAATCTTTGTAAAGC